>PVJO010017059.1:0-40175 GCA_004026905.1 Hystrix cristata | reverse complement strand
GGCATTTAGGTTGTTTCCAAGACTTAGCTATTACAAATTGTGTTGCTATGAACATGGTTGTGCATATATCACTGTGATATGATGATTTTAATTCTTCTGGGAAGATACCCAGCAGAGGAATAGCCGGGTCAAATGGAACCTCTAGTTGTAGTTTTCTGAGGAATCTCCACACTGATTTCCACAGTGGTTGGACCAGTCTACATTCCCACCAACAGTGGAGGAGGGTTCCTTTTTCCCGCAGCCCTGCCAGCACTTGTTATTGGTTGATTTCTTGATAATAGCTATTCTTTCTGGAGTGAGATGGTATCTTAATGTTGTTTTGATCTGCATCTCTCGAATGACCAATGATGTTGAACATTTTTTCATATATTTATTTGCCATTTTTATTTCTTCATCTGAGAAATGTTTATTCATTTCAGATGCCCGTTTTTTTACAGGGAAAGGTGTATTGAATTTTATCAAATGTTTTTTCTACATGTATTGAAAGGAACTTTGTTTTTTTTCCACTACTGGGCATTGGACCCAGGACCATCACCCTGAGCTACTCCCCAGCTCTTTTTTTGTTTAAGACAGGGTCAAACTTGTAATCCTCCTGCTCAGCCTCCCCGAGCACCAGGATTACAGGATGCCACCATGCCTGAAAAAATGTTTTTGTCCTTGATTCTATTGATGTGAATTATCACACTTATTGATTTGCATATGCTTGCATCCTTGAAATAAATCGTACTTGATGTGCTGTTGGATTTAGTTTGCTAGATTTTTATGAGGATTTTTTTCATTTAGCTTCATCAAAGATAACAGCCTACAATTCTTTTAAATTGTTTTGTTTCTTTCTTTCTTTTCTTTTGGTTTTTTTTTTTTTTTTTTGTCTTTCTGTGTTACAGAGAGTGGGAACCCAGGGCCTTTCCACTGTGCTGAATCCCCAGTCCTTTATTCATTCTTTTAACTTTGTATTTTTTATTAGTACATACTTTTCATATGTATTGATTACATTGATCATAGGGAATTTATACTTATAAATAATATATCTTAATTTCTTCTTTCTTTCTCATTCCCTTCCCTTCCCTTCAACCTTCTTCTTCTCCCCATTTATAAAAGCTTTGTTTCCATTTTTTAAAAATTTTTTTCCCTTCCTTCCTTTTTCCCTCCTTTATTTCCCTTCCCATTTGAACATGTTCTTCCTATTTCTCAATATCTATTCTCCATTACACTCATTGTTTACTCTTTGGGTTTCTCACACAAGAGAAACAATGTAATATTTAAACTTGTATGTCCAATTTATTTCATTTAAGATTGTGGGTCTTAATGTGCATCCATTTTCCTACAAATGACCCCACTTTATCCTTCTTCGTGGCATAGTGGTACTCCATTATATATGAATACCACATTTTCTTTATCTATCCATCTTTTTGGGTGGGCATATGGGCTATTTCCAAGATTTACTTAAATAAATTGTGCTGCTGTAAACATGGGTATGCATATAATATCACTGTAGTATGATGCTTTTAACTCTTTCAGTAAGTTAGCTGGGAAGGGAATAGCCTAGTCCCATGGAACCTCTACTTTTAATTTTTTGAGGATTCTTCACACTGCTTTCCGCAGTGACTGCACCAGTCTACATTCCAACCAGCAGTGGAAAAGGGTTCCTTTTTCCACAGTACTGCCAGCATTTGTTATTGGCTGATTTTTCGATAATAGCCATTATCTCTGGAATGAAATGGAATCTCAGTGTTGTTTTAATCTGCATCTCTTGAATGACCAGTGTTGTGGTTTGTGTCTAGATGTCCCCCCAAAACCTCATGTGGTAAGAGATAACTGGATCTAGAGTGTGTGATTACTAAATTAATCCACTGATCGGTTTGGCATGGTTCTGCTGGGATCAAGGATGTGCTGCTAGGATTAAGGGTATTAGGATTAAGGGTGGGAGTACTGCCCACCCTATAGACAGGTAGCCTGGATAAGATATAAGATACAGGAAGAAGCTGGTTAGCAGCTTGCTTGGATCCCTTGCTTACTTTGCTGCCTCCTGCCTGTCTGCCCTGCCACCCTGCCTCAGACCCAGCGGACTGTGGACTGAAACCTCTACAAACTGTGAGCCAAATAAACCTTTCTTTCCTTAACTTTGGGTGTTGGGTATTTTGTCCCAGCAATGAGAGAAAAGTAACTAAGACAACCAGTGATGTTGAGGTTTTTTTATGTATTTATTTGCTGTTTGTGCTTCTTCATCTGAGAAATGAATATTCATTTCAGATTCCTATTTTTGGATTGGGTCTTTAAATTTTGGGGATTATCTACTTTTTTTTGGTTCTTTATATATTTTAGATGTTAGTCCTTTGTCTGAGGCATAGGTGGTAAAAATTTTTTCCCATTCTTTAGGTTGTCCCTTCTCTCTGTTGATGGCTTCTTTTGCTGTGCAGAAGCCTTTTAATTTGATGTGATCCCAGTTGTTCATTTTTTGTAATATTTCCTTTATGATCAATCTTTTGTTCAGAAAGTATTTGCCTACAACTATGCTTTCAAGATTTCTACCAAATTTAACTTCCATCAGATTATTTCTATTTTAATATTTAGATCTTTGATCCATTTTGATTTTAGTTTAGTGCATGGTGAGAGAAATAGGTCCAGGTTTAAACTTCAGCATATGAAAAGCCAGTTTCCCCAGCACCATTTGTTAAAAAGAGCTATCTTTGGCCCCTTTATAAAACATAAGTTAGGTGCGGGCACTTGAAGTTGTTTCTACATCTTATACTTACTCTGTTCCATTGCTCCCTGGGTCTTTTTTTTGCCAGTACCTTCCTGTTTTTATCATGGCAGCTTTGTAATATAACTTCAGATCGGGGATTGTGATGGCTCCTTCCTTGCCCTTGTTGCCCAGAGTTGCTTTTGCTATTCTAGGTTTCTTCTGGTTCCATATGAATTTTAGGATTGTTTTCTCTAGTTCTCTAAGATTTGCTACTGATATTTTGTTTGAGATTGCATTAAATCTGTATGACAGTTTTGGAAGTATGGCCATGTTCACTATATTGGATCTGCCTATCCAAGAACAGGGGATATCTTCCTATTTTCTTTTTTTTTTTTTTTTTTCCGGTGCTGGGGATCGAACTCAAGCCCTTGTGCTTGCCAGGCAAGCACTCTAATCACTGAGCTAAATCTCCAGCCCTTTCTTTCTATTTTCTGGTATCCTCTTCAATCTCCTTTTTCAGAGTAGTGTAGTTTTCAGTGCATAGGTCTTTCACTTCTTTTGTTAGATTGATTCCTACGTACTGTATTTCATTTTTCTTGATGTGATTGTGAAAGATATTGTTTCCCTAATTTCTCTCCTATTGAGTTTGTTGGTTGTGTATAGGAATGCTATTGATTTTCGAGTGTCGATTTTGTGTCTTGCTATATTGCTGAATTTGATTATTAATTCTAGGAGTCTTTTAGTGGAGTTTTTGGGGTCTTCTATATAGAGTATCATATCATCCACAAATAATTATAGTTTACATTCTTCCTTTCCTATCCTTATTTCTTTTATTTCTTTCTCTTGTCTAATTGTTCTGGCTAATGCTTCCAGAAGTATGTGGAACAGGAGTACTGTTACTAAGTATATCAAACAGGAGTGGGCATCCTTGTCTTGTTTCTGACTTTAGAGTGATTTAGAGTAAAAACTTTCACTCTTTGACCATTTAGTATGATGTTGGCTGTTGGTTTGTCATGGATGACTTTTATCAGATTGAGATAAAGACCTATTCCAATTTTCTGTAGGATTTTTATCATGAATGAGTGTTGGACTTTGTCAGACGTTTTTTCTGCATCTATTGAGATGATCATACAGTTTTTATCTTTTGCTCTGTTAATGTGGTGTATTAAATTTGTTGATTTGCAAATGTTAAGCCATCCCTACATCCCTCTGGGATGAATCCTACTTGGTCATAATATATAGTCTTCTTGATGATTTGCAGCTTTCTCTTTGCCAGTTTCTTATTGAGGATTTTTACATCTATGTTCATTAAGGAGATTGGCCTGTAGTTCTCTTTTTTGGTTGGATTCTTCTCTTGTTTTGGTATCAGGGTAATGCTTGCTTCCAGGAATGAGTTTGGGGAATACTGCCTCCTTTTCAATTTCATTGGAATTTGAAGAGTAGTGGCATTAGATCTTCTCTAATGTTCATATGGATCTAGGAATCTGTCCATTTCTTCTGAGTTTTCCATCTTATTGGAGTACAGGTTCTCAAAGTAGGTATTGATAGTCTTATGTATTTTTGCAGGACCCATTGTAAATTCACTGTTTTCATTCCTACATGCATGGATTATTTAGGTCTTTTCTTTCTTTTTTCTTAAATAAAGTTAGCTAAGAGTTTGCGTTTTATTTAATCTTTTAAAGAACCAACTCTTCAATTTACTGATTCTTTTATGGCTTTCTTAGTCTCAATTGCATTAATTTCTGCTCTGATCTCTGTAATTTCCTCCTTTGTACATGCTTTGGGCTTAATATGCTCTTCTTTATCGAGGACGTGGACGTTCAACATTAGGTTATTTATTTGTGCTCCCTGTTTTTCTGATGTGGGAATTCACTGCTATAAATTTCCCTTATAGGAAAGCATAGGGATGCTTTCATTGTGTCCATTAAGTTCTGGTATGTCATATTGGTGTGACCATTTAATTGTAGAAACTTTGTAATTTCTTCTTTAATTTCATCTGTGACCCATTGGTTGTTCCGGAGTTGTTATTTAATTTCCACAAGTCTGTGTAGTTTTTGTGGCTTCTTTTGCCATTGATTTCCAATTTCTTTGCACTATAGTTTGATAATATGCGTGAGATAATTTCAGTTCCTTTGTATTTACTTATGCATGTTCTATTTACTTAAATATGTGGTCTGTTTTGGAGAAAGTCTCAGGTGCTGCTGAGAAGACTATGTATTCTGTTGTTACGAGGTGGAACACTGTGTAGAGATCTACTAAATCCATTTGTTCAAAGGTTTGGTTCGGCTGTAATATTTCTTTGTTGAGTTTTTGACTAGTTGATCTGTGACTGGTATATCGAGGTCCCCAATTACAATTGTATTAGTACTTACCTGATTTTTCATATATATTATTATTTGTTTTATGTAGTTGAGTGCACACGCTTCCTCTTTGTTTTTTTCCCTTGACAAGTACGTAGTGACTTTTGTCTCTTCTGACCAGTCTTGGGTTGCAATCCACTTTATCTTCAAACAGAATAGCTACCCTTGCTTTTGTTTTATTCTGGGTTCCTGTTGCAAGCAGCATTGTTTTCCATTCTTTGACTCTCTCTCTATGAATTTCTTTTTGAGTTAAAGGTGTTTCTTGTATGTACCATATTGTTAGATCTTGTTTCTTGATCCATTCTGCCAATCTATTTCTTTTGACTGGTAAATTTAGCCCTTTCACATTGATGATTATACTGATAAGTATTGACTTTTTGTTGTCATGGTATTTTCCTGTTTTTGGTTCACTTTCTTTCCCCTCTGTATAATTGCTTGCCTTGCCTAGTGGGTTCATTCTATTGGGATTCTTGGAATTGTTGTCTTTTTCCAGAGTACTTGCTTCAGAACTTTTTAGAATACTGATTTGTTGGTCGTGAATTTCTTCAAGTGTTCTTTATCAAGGAAGCATCTTATTTTTTCATCAATTTTGAAAGATAGTTTTGTGGAATACATCAATCTGGGTTGGAGGTTGTTTTCTTTTAGGGCTTGAAATACTTCACTCCAAGCATCCTTGACTTAAGGTGTTGAGTTGAGAAGTCTGGTATGATTCTAATGGGTTTTCCTTCATAGGTGATTCATTTCTTTTCACTAACAGCTTTGAATATTCTGTTCATGTGTTGACTTTCTGTCATTTTGACTATTATGTGCTTTGGTATAGTTTTTTTCTTATGACTATTTGGAGTTCTATATGCCTCACTTATCTGTATATCAAATTCTTTTTCCATGCTTGAAAGGTTTTCTGCTGTTACTTCTGTGAACAGGTTTTTTAATGCCCTTTGTGTTACCTTCTCATTCTTCACTGATTCCAACTAATCTTCTGTTATTACTTTTCTTTATGTCATCTAGCATCTGTTGGATTGATTTTTATGGTCCTTTGCTATTTTTAAGAAGTCATTTGATGATTGCCAGCCACAACCTTGTCTTCTAGATCTGATATTCTATCTTCACATTGGTTGACTCTGCTACATATACTTTTCAGTAGAATTTTTAATCTCCTGGTGTTCTATTTGAGTCTGTATTTTTGCCATCCTGTGTTGGGTATTCATGGTTTCCATGTCTTTCCTAAGCTCCTCTATTTTTGGGAAGTGGTGCTAGGAATCAAACTCAAGGCCTTGCACTTGCTATGCAAGCATTACCACTGAGCTGAATCCCCAGCCCCTCTAAACTCCTCTTTTTTTTTTTTTTAAGTCTGTGTCTACTCTGTATTCACTAATCTCCTTCCCATCTTAGAAAGATCTGTTTCCTTCTTCCTATTATCTTTTATTTTGATCTTTCTTTATACTTTGGTTCATGCATATCTAGATATTTATCCATTTTTTCTGAAGTCCCCATTTCAGTTCAGGTTCTTGAAGTAGTAATGATCTTCTGAATTCCAGCAGAGTCCATTGTAAGTTTGCCTTTCTCCTTTCTAATTGCATTTACTGGGGTCTTTTTTTTTTTTTTTTTTTTTGTAAGATTGGTTGGGGCTTGTCGACTTTGTTTATTCTTTTGAAGAATCAGCTTTTCAATTTATTGGTTCTTTGTAAATTTTTTGTGCTAGCTTTGGTTTTGGATTGTTTTTATTTTTCTTGGACCTTGAGGTACATCATTAAGTTATGTATTTGGGGTTGCTCTGTTTTTGTGATGTGAGCATTCGCAGCTATAAACTTCCCTCTTAGTATTCCTTTCCCATAAATTGTGGTATGTCCCATAAATTCTGGTATGTTGTATTGGCTTTATTGTTCCTGGAACTGTTATTTTTTCCTTGATTTCTTCTGTAACCCATTGATTATTTCAGAGTGTATCATTTAGTTTCTATATATTTGCATACATTCTGTGCTTTCTTTTGCCATTGAGTTCTACTTTTCTTACACTGTTACCTGGTAATATACATGGTATAATTTCAATTCTTTTGCATTTATTTAAGCTTGCTTTACATGGTCTACTTTATAAAAAGTTCCATGTTCTTCTGAGAATATGTATTCTGCTGTTGTTCAATGGAACACTCTGTAGACATCTTTTTTGTGTGTGTGTGCTGGTAATCAAACTCAGGGCCTTCTGCTTGCAAGGCAAGCACTCTAACCACTGAGCTAAATTCCCTGCCCTATAGACATCTATTAAGTTCATTTGTTAAAGATTTCATTCAGTTACCATATTTCTTTGTTGATTTTTTTCTCTAATTGATCTATTTGTGATAGTGAGGTATTGAGGTCCCCCACTTTAATTATGTTGATGTTTCTCTTATTTCAAGTCCAGCAGTAGTTGTATCTAGTTGGGTGTGCCATTTAGTGTATATAGGTTAATAATTATTGTCTCTTCCTACTGGATTATTCCCTCAACCAATACAACCTTCTTCGCCTCATTTGATCAATTTTGACTTAATTCCACTTTGAAAATAGGAAAGCTACTCTTGCTTTTTTTCGGGTTCCCATTGCATGGAATGTTGTTTTCAATCCTTCAATATGTAGTCTGTGAGTTTCTTTTTGGCTTAAATGTGTTTATGTGGCTTAAATGTGTTTCTGCATATAGCATAAAGTTAGATTTTGTTTCTTGAGCCGTTCTGTCAGTCTGTGTGTTTTGATTGGGGAATTGAGCCCATTCACATTGAGAGCTACTACTGGTAGATACTGACTTGTTCCTGTCATTGCCTTATTTTCCTGTTGCTGATTTCTTTTCTTTCCCTTCTACTTCTCACCCTACCTGGTATATTCATGGTGTTAGACCTTTTGTCATTGTTAACTTCATTGTCTCTTTCTAGGATATCCTTGAGAATTTTTTGGAGTTCTAATAAAGTGCTCATACATTTCTTGAGGTGATCTTTATCATGGTAGCATCTTGTTTCTCCATCAATTTTGAAAGATAGTTTTACAGGTTGTATCAGTCTGAGTGGGAAATTGTTTTCTTATAGGGCCTGAAACACTTTACTCCAAGCTGTCTTTGCCTGTAAGGTTTGAGTTGAGAAATCTGCTGTAACTTTATTGGGTTACCTTTTTAAGTGATTGATTACATTTCTTTAAAAATTCTGTTCTTGTGTTAGACTGGTAGGATTTTGACTATGATTTGTTGTGGGGAGGTTCTTTGCTGATCATGCATATTTGGGGTTGTATATACCTCACCTATCTGTACGTTAAATTCTTTTCCTTTAAGTAAAAGATCTATACAATGAAAACTACAATACTTTGAAAAAGGAGATTGAAGAAGATAATCAGAAAATGGAAAGATATGCCTTGCTCCTGGGTAGGAAGAACTAATATGGTGAAAATGGCCATACTCCCAAAACTGCTATACAGATTTAATGCAATCCCAATTAAATTACCCATAGCATACCTCACAGAATTAGAGAAGACAATCCTAAAATTCATTTGGAACCAAAAGAAACCTAGAATAGCAAAAGCAGTTCTGGGCAACAAAAGCAAAGCAAGGGCCATCACAATCCCTGACCTAAAACTATACTACAAAGCTACTGTAATAAAACAGCATGGTACTGGCACAAAAACAGACCCCAGGACCAGTGGAACAGATTAGAAGATGAAGAAACAGGTCCAAACACTCTCAGTCACCTTATCTTTGACAAAGGGGCCAAACAACCTCACTGGAAGAAAGACAGCCTCTTTAATAAATGGTACTGGAAAAACTGTCTCTCCACATGCCAAAAGTTAAAACTAGACCTGTATCTTTCCCCATGCACTAAGCTAAAATCAAAGTGGATCAAAGATCTAAATATTAAAACAGAAACACTAAATCTATTGGAAAATAGACTAGGTCAAACTCTTGAAGACATAGGTGTAGGCAAGGACTTTATGAACAAATCCCCAGTTGCCCAGGATATATCACAAAGAATCAACAACTGGGACCTGATCTTATTAAAAAGCTTTTGCACAGCAAAATAAACTACCAACAGAGTGAAGAGACAACCCACAGAGTAGGAAAAAATTTTTGCCAGCTATTCCTCTGACAAAGGACTAACATCTCGAATATATAAAGAACTCAAAAAAATCAGACCCCTCAAATTTAAAGACCCAATCCAAAAGTGGGCAGCAGAAATAAACAGACACTTCTCAGATGAAGAAGTAGAAACAGCAGGTAGACATGTGAAAAAATGTTCAACATCACTGGTCATTTGAGAGATGCAAAGTGAAACAACCCTGAGATTCCATCTCACTCCAGAAAGAATGGCTATTATCAACAAATCAGCCAATAACAAATGCAGAGTGGCTGTGGAGAAAAAGGAACCCTTCTCCACTGTTGGTGGGAATGTAGACTGGTGCAACCGCTATGGAAATCAGTGTGGAGATTCTTCAGGGAACTAGTACTAGAGATTCCATTTGACCCAGCTATTCCCCTTCTTGGTATCTTCCCAAAAGAATTAAAAGTATCATACCACAGCAATATATGCACACCCATGTTTATAGCAGCAGTTTGTAATAGCTAAATCTTGGAAGCAGCCCAAATGCCCATCAACAGCAGAATGGATAAAGAAAATGTGGTTCTTTTATACAATGGAGTACTACTCTGCCATAAAGAATGATAAGTTTGAGATAGTCCTAGGTAAATGGATACATCTTGAGACCATACTCTTAAGTGAAATAAATCGGATGCACATGTTTAAATACCGCATAGTTTCTCTGGTGTGAGAAACTGAAGTGTATATAAAGACTAAAATGTATTGTATTGGGAAAGGGAAGAAAATGTCCAAATGGGAAAGGGAACAAGGGAGGGAGAAAGGAACAGAGGGACAAGAGAAATAAGAAATGGAAGGAAAAAATGGAAACAAAGCTTTTGTAAATAGGGAGGGAGGAGGGGGTGAGGGGAGGGGAATGGGAAAAAAAGAAGCAACAAGATATGTCATGTACAGGTACAAATCCCCTATGATGAATGTTATCAGTATGTACATCTAAAATGTACCTTTAAAATGAAATTAAAAAGAAAAATTATTTTCCTTTATTCAGAAAATTTTCTGCTATCATTCCAGTAAACAGGTTTTGTGCCATTTATATCTTTTGATTTTTCACTAATTCCGGTGCGTCTTAGATTAGGTTTTTTTTTGTTTGTTTTTTTTTTGCATCACCTAACAGCTGTTGGGTCCATTTTTTATGTTGTAATTTTTTAAAGATATCTGTCATGAATTGGCAGCTACTGACAACAGCCCTGTCTTCTAGTTCTGACATGCTTTCCTTACATTGGTCACTTCTGCTGCCCATACTTTCAGTAGAATTTTTAATTTCCCGAGTTTCTTTTGGAACCTTCTGATAAAATCTAATTCTTTCTTATATTAGTCATTCACCTTTTGTATCATTGTGTTGAGCTTAGCTATCTGTATAGGTGTCTTCTGTAGACTTAATGATCATTTTATTTGGCCCATTGTCTTGTCTAGTTATATGTTCTGTGAGCTTGTCAAGTGCTGCCCTATAATAAGTCCCCGAATTAATGAACATTCAAGTTGTGAACTTTCACAGATACAGATGGACCTTTCATTATGACCACTGGTAGATAGGAAAAGGTGTCAGAAGTAGCTCACGGGTCTGCCAGGCATTGTCATAGTTGTGCTGCTGTGTGGTTACTGTACAGTGTGATAGTATGTAGTCCTGGGCTCAGTCAGAGCCCAGGACATCCAAAAGCAAGAGGAAAGCAGTGGTAATGTGGAGGGGACTGCTAGGAAGTGCAAAGCTGGAACAAGGACAAGATCATGGAAAATGATGTGTTTTACATTGTATGTTTATGTCAGAGTTAAATAAGACCCACTTTGTTGGACCTATGAACGAATCTGATTTATGAATGTTGTCCCAGAACAGAACTTGTTCATAAGTTGGGGCTTAGTGTAATGTGTTTTGTTATCTCCTATCTTATCCTTTGGAATAATTCAGTTGTGTGTTTTTTGGTTTCCTCTCCTTTGATGCCCCATTGATCAGCTTTGGGAGAGTTGGGAGTTTTCGGAGGCATTTTGTTGCCTTGTCTGGTCATTTCCATTTTTTGTTTGTTTTTTGTGTCGAGATTTGCACATTGATTATAGTGGAAAACTTTCTTGCTAGACTGGAGGCCTCTTTAGTTAATGTCTACTTTTCAGCAGTGCCTTCTGGGTGTGGCTAACTATTGGTCTTTGGATCTGTCCAGGATCCAGCCACTTCACCTCCTTTTACATGGGAGGTGAGGTTGTAGCATATTTGGCCCAGTACCCAGTTCTCTGGGAACGCAAACAGTATTGTTAATGACACCAAGGGAATCCTAAGAAAGATATTGTCATCTCAAGAAACCAAATAGTAGCAACAAATATGTCACCTTAGCTAAAGCTAAGAAAATCAACAAAAATAGTGTCAAAGACAAACTGCATATTGATAAGCCCTAAGAACCTATAATGTACCATCCTTAACCATAGAAAAGAGGTCTGTGGTTATAGGATGAAGTCTAATACAAACCAAATATCGTCTTATAGTAAATATCTAATAAATGAAACAACTTTACCTCCACTACCAACAGAGCATTAGTTAACAGTAATAGAAGAGAGTTAACTAGTCATCTAAAGATTCATAATGCTTAATAGTTGATAGGGAACTGAAGGATGAAAACAACAAAATTTGAAAAATTAACCAGTGGACGATGAGAAGGAGAAGAGAAAAATGAGAAGGGGGTCCTGTTGAGTAAAAGGAAATTAATAATGTGAGAAAACAGTCACAGAAAGGAATGAACAAGAAAAAGAAGAAAAAGGAAAAACAGAGCAAAATACGGGTAATGAAAGGTAAGCAAGAGAGAAAAAAATTAAGGAAGGATAACAAGAGAGAAAAGAACCAAAAAGATGAAAAAGAAAGGGAGAAAAAGCCCCAAGCCCCTACCAAACCACTGAAAGAAATAGAAAAATAATCAAAAATATAAAAATTTTAAAAAGATCGGGTAAAAAGAAAAAAAATTCGTCTGTGTGTTTGCTTTCCTGGATATGCAGTTTTGGATTCAAGCTGGTCACAGTTTTCTCCACCTGATTTAGCGCTTTAGAGTTTATGAGGTACCCTCCCTATACCAGAGGCCCCTCTGTTCATTCACCCCAGACTGTAGTAACTGTCCAAGCCAGCAGGTGATCTTGCTTATGTTGTTAGATGGGAAACAGTCAGCAGTCTGGTCATTGCTGCTGGATGTATGCCATGGGGCAGGGCTTGAAGCAGATTGTGGGAGTTACTGCTGGCACTCACCAGGCCTGGTTGCTACATTCTCTCCCTGTGCATTATCTTCATCCAAGATCAAATTGTTCAGTTAGTCGACACCTCTGCTGCCCTACGCCAAGGGGAAGCAAGATGTAGAGCAGCTTGGAGTTCAATAATGGTCATGATGGATGCAGTGGCCTGCTCGCTGTGTTACTGGCATCACATCACAGGTGATAGCCCTCTTCACCAATTTGTTTTTGGAAGTGGTTGTATTACTGATTTAATCTTTTGAATTGTTACTGATTTGTTCAGGTTTTTTCTCTTTTTGATGTTTCAATCTTGGTAGGTTATATGTATCCAGGAATTTATCCACCACTCTGGATTGCCCAGTTTGCTGGCATATAGTTGTTTATGATTGTCTATAATTAGTTTTTGTACTTCTGTGGTATTATACTGTCTCCTTTTTCGTCTCTGATTTATTGATTTGAGTTTTCTCTGTTGAAAGACAGGATTGTTCACTGTAGTATTCTTGGTTAGCAGTTGTTTTTTTCTTTTTGAGGGTGGAGAGTGCTAGAGATTGAACTCAGGCCTTTGTGCTTGCCAGGCAAGTGGTCTACTACTGAGCTAAATTCCCAACCCCTGGCAGTCTTTTTTCATTAAGGATTTTAAATATATCATCCCACTCCCTTCTGTGTCTAAAAGTTTCTGATAAGAATTCCACTGATAGTATCATGAAAATTCCCTTCTACCTGTGATTCATTTTTCTCTTACTGCTTTCAACAAAGTTTTTGTCTCTAACTTTTGACAATTTGTGTATTTCGTGATAAGCATCACTTTGGATTTATCTCATTTGGTGTCCTGTCAGATGCATGGATCTGACTTTCTCTTTCTTTCCTCAGGCTTGGGAAATGTTCTGCCGGTATTTTTTCGAGTGTATTTTCTGTCCCTTCCCCTGTTCCTTCTGGAATGTCAATAATGCATAAGTTGTTCTGCTTATTAGTAGTATCCAACATGCCTTTTAAGTTGTTCTCACTTTTTTTTTAAATTCCCAGATTATTTCCATTTATTTATCTTCAAGTTCACTGATCATTCCTTCTGCTGTGTCTAGTCACTTGCTGAACCACTTTGTATTTAATTTTTCAGTTCAGTGCTTCTTCAGATCTATGCTTTCATTTTGCTACTTTTTTATACTTTATATTAGCTGAAGTTCTGTTTCTACTTGCATTGCTTACTTCAACTTTATGAACATCTTTATATGTGTTATTTTTAATTTTCTGCTGGATGGGTCACAGAACTTTATTCAGGTAGGTTTCTGGAATCTTTTTTGTTCTTTTTTTTTTTTTAATATGTTTCCTTGATTCTCTGTGTAGGGTTCTATGCATCATGTGTAGCAGCTGCTTTTCTCCATCTTGTTAGTTTGGACTTGCATAGAAGTTTTTACCATCTTTGTGTTTGTCAGACTATTCTCTGTGATTTTTGGTGGCGCCCTAGACCTGAGTATGTGCCATATCTTGTTAGTACTCTGAAACCAGTATAGTTGCCAGAGTCTTTAGATGGTGAAAAAAGGTTTTTTGATTTGAATGTGCATTCTGGTTCCTTCTGTCTTCACAGTGAGGTTGAATATGTGTATTTATCTCTTACTCTCTCTGCACTAAGATGGGGAAAGGATCTGTGGCAAATGCCTTTATTCATATTTAGGCTGCATCTTTTCATTCTAAATGGATGACTGCTGAAAGTGGGCCCTTTACTCATTCTCTGTGGTCTTCAGTTAGCCTAGACCTTGTGACATGCAGAGTTAGCTTGTTAAAGAGAAAAATCCCATACGTGGGCGCTATAGAAGTTGTGGAAGTTGTAGTACTTTGTGTATGGCTAAACCTTTTACAGAAAGTGTGAAAGCCTAGATTTATCTCTGGCATAAACCAGAGGGACATTTTTTGTAATGTCTACCTTTCACTCTGTCCCAAAGCAACAGCTGTCACAAGGCAACTGTTTGCCTTTTGAGTGCATGATTCAAATTCATTAGAAACCAGGCCATCAAGTAACCACTGCAATTTTGTGCTGTAAGCCCCTTCCAGAAAACAAAATCAGAGCTGTACATTCCCACTTTTTTTCTGTTTTTCTTCAAAAGGGTATTGCCCCAAGAAGTATTTGGACTCCCTTTGAAAACTAGATGTTTGTTGTGTAATTAAGGGAAACTGCATATATCTAGTCCCTTCTGTTCTCATGACTACCAAGTTTTGGATAGAGTCTTTTGGTATTTGTTTTAAAAATTGGGTCTCTCCATGTATATCCCAGACTTCCCTTAGAGAAAAAAATAGGATATTGCATTTTTTAAAGCCCTTCCCTGCACTATTCCAGAGGGATGAAGTTCCTGGAGCTGCTTTGCGTGCCCATATAAAAATGCCCCTTTTCAGACTGTCTCTAAAACATTCTCTTCTGCTTCTAGCACTATAAACATTTAGGATACAGTTCCTTAGGTGGATACTAGAAGATTTGCTGTGCTTGGTGTGAGTACAAGTGTCTCCCAGACTGCTGATGCATTTGTAACTGTTTATTTAACTCCCCAGTCCAAGTTAGTTAAAAGCCAGCCTATAAGATAGTTGCTGTAGGGATGTCTTATAAACCCTTGGAAAGAGCGATTTTGGGGAGCAGGTGCCCCTGTGTGTATATGTGTTTGTGTGTGTCTGTGTGTTTTTAAGCCCCTTCACTGCACTGTTCAAATGGCAAATAAAGTCTCTGGTTTGCTCTTGTATCTTTATAAAACCCTCCTTATTTTTCTTAAGTTTAGATGGATCTTGTATGTCTAATCTCTTTGTTCCTGTAGTTGATGACTTAAGAGTTAAAGAAAGATACTGGGTGTTAGAGATTTCTTTTCCACTTTAATAATGTAGTACCCAGCTGGGGTCCAATACTTAATGTGCCTTGGGTTTTTTTAGTTTTACTTTAATGGTATATTTTAGATATACAAACTGATAACATTCATCATAGGGAATTTCTACCTGTACATGATATATCTTGCTGCTTCTTTTTTTACCATTCCCTTCCCCTCCCTTCAACCCCTTCTCCCTCCTTATTTACAAAAGCTTTGTTTCCATTTTTGTCCTTCTATTCTTTTTTCTCTTGTCCTTTGGTTCCTTCCCCCTCCCCCTCCCTTGTTCCCCTTCACATTTGAGCAGTTTCTTCCCTTTTCCAATATAATACATTTTAGTGCTTATTTGTACTTTCAGTTTCTCACACTAGAGAAATAATACAGTATTTAAACATGTGTGTCCAATTTATTTCACTTAAGAGTATAGTCTCAAAGTGTACCCATTTACCTAGAAATATCTCAAGCTTATCATTCTTTATGACAGAGTAGTACTCCATTGTATGAAAAAAACTGCATCTTCTTTATCCATTCATTGGTTAATGGGCATTTGGGCTGTTTCCAAGGTTTAGCTGTTACAAATTGTGCCACTATAAACATGTGTGTGCATAAAAGCTGTGGTATGATGCTTTTAACTCTTTGGGAAGATACCAAGAAGAGGAATAGCTGGTCAAATGGAACCTCTTGTCCTAGTGTTTTGAGAAATCCACACTGATTTCCACAGTTGTTGTACCAGTCTACATTCCCACGAACATTGGAAAACAGTTCCTTTTTCACCACAGCCCCTCTGGCATTAGTTATTGGCTGATTGCTAATAGTCATTCTTTCTGGAGTGAGATGGAATCTCAGTGTTGTTTTAATTTGCATCTCTTGAATGACCAGTGAAGTTGAACATTTTTTCATATGTTTATTTGCTGTTTCTACTTCTTCATCTGAGAAGTGTCTATTCATTTCCACTACCCATTTTTGAATTGGGTCTTTAAACTTGGCGAGGAGGGGTTGATTTCTTTTGGTTCTTTATATATTTATTAGTCCTTTGTCTGAGAAACAGCTGGCAAAAATTTTTTCCCACTTTGTAGGCTTTCTCTTTGCTCTGTTGGTTTCCTTTGCTGTGCAAAATTTTTTTAATACGATGAGATACCAGTCATTGATTCTTTGCGATATTTCCTGGACAGTAAGAGTTTTGTTCATAAAGTCTTTGCCTACACCTCTGTCTTCAACAGTTCTACCTGTTCTACCTTCCAGCAGATTTAGTGTTTCTGTTTTAATATTTAGATCTTTGATCCACTTTGATTTTAGCTTAGTGCATGGGGAAAGGTACAGGTCTAGTTTTAATCTTTGGCTTGTGGAAAGCCAGTATTTCCAGCACCATTTATTAAAGAGGCTATCTTTCTTCCAGTGAGGTTGTTTGGCCCCTTTGTCAAAGATAAGGTGACTGAGAGTATTTGGACTTGTTTCTGCGTCTTCTAATCTGTTCCATTGGTCTTTGGGTTCATTTCTTTTTTTTTTTGCCAGTACAGTGCTGTTTTTATTACGGTAGCTTTGTAATACAATTTCAGGTCAGGGATTGTGATGGCTCCTGCTTCGCTTTTGTTGTCCAGAATTGCTTTTGCTATTCTAGGTTTCTTCTGGTTCCAAATGAATTTTAGGATGCTTGCTTTGGCAGCACATATACTAAAATGAATTTTAGGATGTTTTGTCTAATTCTTTGAGGTATGCTATTGGTATTTTGATTGAAATTGCATTAAATCTGTATAACAATTTTGGGAGTATGGCCATTTTCACTATATTGGTTCTTCCTACCCAAGAACAAGGCATATCTTTCCATTTTCTGATATCTTCTTTAATCTCCTTTTTCAGAGTACTGTAGTTTTCAATGTATAGATCTTTTACTTCCTTTGTTAGATTGATTCCTAGGTACTTCATTTTTTTGGATACTATTGTGAAAGGTGCTGTTTCCCTAATTTCTCTCTTATTAAGTCTGTTATCTGTGTATAGGAATCCTGTTGATTTTTGAGTGTTGACACATATATGCTGCTGAATTTGCTTATTAAATCTAGAAGTCTTTTGGTAGAATTTTTGGGGTCTTCTATATAGAGTATCATGTCATCCACAAATAATGATAATTAACTTCCTCTTTTCCTTATCACTTTTATTTCTTTCTCCTGTCTAATTGCTCTGGCTAATGTTTCCAGAACTGTATTGAATAAGAGTGGTGATAGTAGGCATCTTTGTCTTGTTCCAGATTTTAGAGTGAACACTTTGAGTTTTTGACCATTTAGTATGTTGTTGGCTGTTGATTTGTCATAGATGGCATTTATCAGATTGAGATAAAGACCATCTATTCCAATTTTCTGCATGGTTATTATGAATGGGTGGTGGACTTTGTCAAATGCTTTTTCTACATCTGTTGAGATGATCAATATGGTTTTTGTCCTTGGCTCTGTTAATATGGTGAATCACATTTATTGATTTGCATATGTTGAACCATCCCTGCATCCTTGAGATGAATCCTACTTTGTCATACTGTATAATCTTGATGATTTGTTGCATTCTGTTTGCCAGTACCTTATTGAGGAGTTTTGCATCTATGTTCATTAATGAGATTGGCCTGTAGTTCTCTTTTTCTGTTGGATCCTTCTCTGGCTTTGGTATCAGAGTAATGCTTGCTTCCAGAGTGAATTTCAGAGTATTGCTTCCCTTTCAATTTCCTTAAAGAGTTTGAGGTGTAGTGGCATTAGATCTTCTCTAAATTTCTTGTAGAATTCAGCAGTGAATCCTTCAGGACCTGGGCTTTCCTTTGTTGGTAGATTTTTAACTACTTCTTCAATTTCAGTGGATTATATTGGGTTATTTAGAGTTTTTATATATTCTTAATCCAGCTTTGGTAATTCATATGTACTAGATATCTGTTTCTTCTATGTTTTCGATATCATGAGAATAAAGGTTCTCAAAGTAGGTATTAATGATCTTCTGGATTTCTGCAAAATCTGTTTTGATTTCACCCTTTTCATTCCTAATTGCATGGATTTGAGTCTTTTCTTTCCTTTTTTGATAATGGTGGCTAAATTTTATTTAATTTTTCAGACATGACTCTTTGATTTGTTGATTCTTTGTATTTTCTTAGTCTCAATTGCATTTACTTCTGCTCTGATCTTCATAATTTCCTCCTTTTCCTGAGCTTCAGGCTTGACTTGCTTTTCTTTTTCTAGAAGGTTGAAGTTCATTGGGTTGTTTATTTGAGCTCGCTCCATTTTTCTGGTGTGGGGGTTCAATACTGTAAATTTCCCTTGTAGGACTGTTTCTATTGCATCCCATAAATTTTGGTAAGTTGTATTTGCCATTAGCATTCCATTGTAGAAATGTCTCATTTCTTCTTTAATTTCATCTGTGACCCATTGATTGTTCAGGAGGGTGCTATTTAATTTCCATGTGTTTATGAAATTTTTGTGGTTCCTTTGGCCTTTTATTTCCAGCATCAATGCACCATGGTCTAATAATATGTATGGGATAATTTCAGTTCCTTTGCATTTACTTAAGCATCTTCTATGAACTAATATGTGGTCTATTTTGGAGAAAGTCCCATGTGCAGCTGAGAAGAATGTGTATTCTGATGTTGTGGGGTGGAATACTCTGTACACATCTACTAAGTTCATTTGTTCAAAAGTTTGGTTTAGTTCTATTTCCCTGTTGACTTTTTGTCTAGTTGATCTATTTGTGACAGTGGGGTATTAGTGCTTATTCGCTTTCTCATATCCATTAATATTTGTTGTATATAGTTAGGTGCATTGGTATTTGGTGCATATATATTTGTGACTGTTATCGCTTCTTGGATTGTTCTCTTTACAAGGATGTAGTGACCTTCTTTGTCTCTCTTAAGCAGTCTTGGCTTGAAACCCACTCTGCCTGCAAATAGAATAGCTATCCCTGCTTTTTTTTCCAGTTTCCTGTCACATGAAGTATTGTTCTCTATCTTTTGACTTTCAGTCTTTAAATTTCTTTTTGAATTAAATGTGTTTCTTGTGTGCAACATATTGTTGGTTCTTGCTTCTTGATCCATTCTGCCTGACTACTTCATTTGATTGGTGAATTAGACCATTTACATTAATCACTATAACTGATATATGTTGACTTATCTTTTTCATGTTATTTTCCTTTTGTTGGTTCCCTATTTTTCCCTCTCTGTTTAGTTATTTGCCTTGCCTGATAGATTCATTGTCTTGCAGTTCCTGGAGTTGTAGTCCTCATTGTCTCTTTTTAGACTGTCCTTCAGAACATTTTAGAGTGCTGGTTTGGTGGTCATAAATTTCTTCAGGTGTTCTTTGTTGTGGAAGTATCTTCTCCATCGATTTTGAAAGACAGTTTTGCAGAGTACATGAGTCTGGGCTGGAGATTTTTTTTCTTTTAGCTCTTGAAATACCTCACTCCAGTCTCCCCTTGACTTGAGGGTTTGTGTTGAGAAGTCTGTTGTGATTCTGTTGTGCTTTCCTTTATAGGTGATTTGTTTCTTTTCTCTAACTGCTTTTAGTATTCTGTTCTTGTGTTGAATTTCTGGAATCTTGATTATTATATGCCTTGGGGTAGATTTTTGTTGATCATGGCTAATTGGAGGTCTATATGCCTCATTTATCTGTATATCAAGTTCTTTTTACATACTTGGGAAATTTTCTGCCATTCATTATGTGAACAGTTTTTTTTAATGTCATTTGCACTACCTCCTGCTTTTTCATTGACTCCGATCAATCTTACGTCCTTCTTTGTGTTACCTAGAAGCAGTTGGATTGATTTTTTGTATTCCCTTACCCTTTTGAAGAACTCTTTTCATGATCACTAACCACAGTCTTGTCTTCTATCCCTGATGTTCTGTCCTCACATTGTTTCACTCTACTGCCTATATTTTCAGATGAATTTTTAATTTCCTGGTTAACTGTTTGAGTCTGTCTCAGGGATTCCATTTCTTTCCAATGTTGGGTATTTATGGTTTCCATGATTTTCCTAAGCTCCTCTATTTTTTTATGTGTATCTACTCTAGAGTCACTAACCATGTCTTTTGTTCTGGAAGTGATTTCCATTTCGATTTTTTCTAGATCCTCATTCATCTGCTTTGTTAGTTCTGCTGTTATTAGTTCCAAGAGTCTGGGTGGGTAGCTTTCAGATTTTTCCGTCTGTAGGTCTGGGGTTGCATCTTGTTTGTGTGTCTTCTCATTTTCTTCCTTCTTATTTTGGTATAATTCCTGAGTTGATGCTTATGAATTGTCTACGGCAGGTATCTTTATTGTTAGTATGAAGAACCCTTTGGAAATGATTACTTCTGGTCCTTTGACTCTGGCCTATAGTTTTATTTATGACCTTCAGTCAATCTCAGTGTTGGTGTACAAGGAAGAAGAACTGATTAGATCAATTTTGTCACCTTGGCTAATGTAGTACAGTCAGTAATAACAATAGCATCAGGTAGCCTAGAAAATGACAAACCATGGTAATCATTAATTTGCCACCATCAACCATAAGAACTAGGTTTGTGGTTATATAACAATATCTAAAATAAACCAGAAATTTGTACACAGTAAGTATGCCCTCAATATGGCAATTTTACCCTCAGGAGAGAAAAATTCAGAAGGAATTAGGAGGAAAAAATAGAGAAATTGGAGAAGAGGAAGCTATGAGAAGCAAGGTTGGAGGACAGGGGAAGATTATGCAAACTTTTCGAAACTACTAAAGAAAACAGGAGGGAAAGAGAGAAGGAAGAAATAAAAACAAGGACAGAACACAATGATAACAGCAAAAAGCTAGAGATAAATTTCACTTTTATGTAAAAACAAGAATAAAAAGAGAGAAAAGAAAAAAAAGGAGAAAACTACAACAACAGCAGGGAAAGGAAAAAAAAATGTCTCCTTCCAGGCATATCTCTTCTATCACTGGTAGACAGAGTAGACAGGCCCATGTCGTTGTTGATTAATCACAGCAGTAGATTCATGGTGGGATCATGAGTGCTCCCAACTGAGTTCAATAGCAAGGCTTCACCAGTTCCCCTAAAGTTCAGCCTGGTCTGTGGCTGTGGGATTGCAACACAATGTGTTCAGCTAGAGACACTGTGTATCTCTCACTGATTTGGACTCAGTTCCCTGCTGTTTTGAATTTGGCTCCTTGCCCTCCCACTAACTTGAACTTGAACTCTGCTCTGGCTTGCCCCAGCACAAGAAGCCACCAGCTGCTTCTGAGTTCTGAGCTTGGCCTCTTTCCAAGACGGCGACTGGCCCTCTCCTGGGGGAACTTCTGAACTGAGATAACTCACCATTCACTGCAGTGTGCTGTGTCTACTGCTCCACTCCACTTGTGTGTCTTTCTCTGGAGGCCTCTGGGGTCACCAGTACTCACCATGCGCCTGCAGGCTCAAGCTATGTCTCGTACACTGTGAGCCAGGACTCTGGGAGAAGGCACCATCTGTCCACTATCCCCTTCGTCTGCGCTAAGGTCTCTTTTGCTGTCCCCATGGGTTCCGCTCTCACTTCAGACCCACCTGGGTCCCACTTCCCTCCTTCTCTTTCCTGAGTTGTGTTATATTCCAGTGTGTCAACAACACATCTCAGAGAGGCTTTTTCTCTGCTGTTCACTGCTCTGCCACCTTCTTGGAAGTCTACCTTGGCTTTTTCTACCCATTTAATATGGGTGTTTTTTCAGTTGTCCAGTTGTTAAAAGTGTTTCAACTGATTTCTTTCTCTCAAATAATACTTATTTGAGAAATACTCATTTGATGTATTCTTTGGCGGAGGAAGAATCAGAATCCCTGATTCCACCATATAGGTTGTATCCCTCTCATACTCTTTGTTAATAATTACTTCTAATTTTATATTTTTATACTTCTTTGACTATATGTACTTTTCTTAATGTTCTGATAAATCAGTTTCTTCAAGTGAAAATCTTTTGATGAGTTTGTTGTCTCTTACGTAATGTTGACCTTCCTTGGTGTTAGTTTTTAGTTGTCTGTTCATCTTATGTGTATGAATTCTCCATGAGTAGCTCCATTTACTCACTGGTTATGTATTTCCAAGGTTGCCTCAACTTCCTTTGTTTAGTCTAGTCCTCTAAAATTTCACACTCTTCTTAATAGAATTTTGGCTTTATTTTCATCAGCATATTTTTATTTTCACGTCATTTCCATGGGGTTTATATAGCAAGGAATAGAGTGGAGGGAAGATTTTTATTGTCACTCTGCCATCTTGAAACTGGGAAGTAAAGCCAGAGTAACTATGTACAAATTCATGAAAATACTGTGACTAGTTGGGGATTTAGCTCAAGTGGTAGAGTGCTTGCCTAGCAAGTGCAAGGCCCTGACTTTGATCCCCAGCACCCAAAAAGAAAAAAAAATATTGTGACCAATGAGATTTGCCAATCAGAACAGATTTCAAACACTAACTTCCTTTTAAACAATATTATATTATTTACTGTATGATATAGGAATGTCTGTGTGCTGTTTTCATAAACTCTTTGTGCCATTTTCTATTAGAATTATTTCATACTATGTTAAACTGTAAGTTATGTTGTTTGCTTATCTGTTTAATTACTCTTAGGACAAAGTTTCATTTAGTTGGAGAATCTTATGCTGAATTCCCAAAGACATGACATATTCTTTTCTTTTGCCTTCATAGTGTCATATTCATAGTTTCATCTTTAAAAAAATACGATGATATTTTGTTGTATCTCATTCCCCAGCCATAAATTTCATGGGAACAGAACTGTTTTTCATTATATGCTGAGTACCTGGTTCAGTGAATCATGTAGGATATGTTAGCCATTAAATATATAATTGAACTTAAATTCACTTTGCTATCAATCAGATGAGCTTGTACACTTGCTACTTGTGATGTGTACTGATTTTGTTTTTCCATTTGTACCTGTTCTGTCTTTCATTGAGTAAATATACTTAAAGCCTGTCAAATGTGTTTTAATTTAGAAAACTTGTGTGTTTACACTTCAGATGTGTATATTCACACTTTGCTTTAAGGTGTGTGTGTGTGTGTGTGTGTGTGTGTGTGTGTGTGTGTGCTTGTCGGGTGCTGTAGTCAAACCCAGTATTTCACACATGCTGGGTAGACATTCTGCTACTGAACTACATCCTCACCTTGATACTTTAATACAGCATTAAACTATAGGGTGTAGTTCCTAGATGCGACATAGTATAATTAATAAAAATTTGTATTTAAGATATCTTGGAAATTAGGTCTAAAACTTGGAAATATTATGTGCAAAATTCATTATTGATGTAAATGTTAATTTTCTTTTCTTAGCTCGTTTCAAACAAATCAGTTTACTGGAATGGTGTATGAAACAGTGCTGCTTCCCCATCGGCATTCTTTGAGAACAGGGAGCTTGGATGAAGCAGTAACTCCCAACACATCCCCAGCTCAGTGGCCAGGTATAAATAGTTTTTTCTTTTGAAAATCTTCTATGAGTAAAATCAGATTTGATTGGTTTGCCATATGATAATCATTGTTAATATTGCTAGAATCGATACCAGCTTAATATTCACCACACATTGCAAGTTCTGTAATTACTCAACCTATTTCCTTGATCATTATACTAAAATAACTCAAGTGTTTTGTTACATTGTGTTTACAATAATTTTACTCTTGTCATAATAAAAAATTATGCCATTGACATTTTTGAGAACCAGAGTGCATATTTTCATTGTTTGTCTAAAATGAAAAAACAACTCAACATTTGTTCAGTTAAGTGTAATAACCATTACTAGTTATGAATCTTGGAAGAAAGTATTAAATCCTGATTAAAGCCATGCATTTACTGTCTCGCAAGCAGTATAGCCAACTGACCATGGACCAAAACCTCCACAGCTGTGAACCCAACTAAACCTTTTCTCTAAGTTTTTTCAAAACTTCAGAAATTAGAAAAACTAAATTTTTTAAATTATGCATTTTATTGTATGTAAATTATATCTAATAAACTTTATTATAAACACAATGAGATACACAAGAATGTGAAGTATTAACACCAGTGAGCTCTTAAAAATGGTGACTTTTATGTTATGTTTTACCACAATAAAAAATCAAAATGAAATAGATTTTTTAAGCATTACAATATTTCATTAAAAATTTCAAACACAGAGTTGAAAAAGATAGTACAATTATTTCCTCTATACCCGTCATGTATTCTGCAGGTTTAACCTTCATTAAAGCAAATAATGGTAAAATTTTAACAATGTTCATGTATATATACATAGACTGGAATAAATGAAATTTATGATTATAGTTAGTATCTTTTATTCACTTAATGCTCAAATTTTTCTACTACTCAAGTTTCTCTTTTATCCCAATTAAGATTCAATCGAGAATTATGTCTTCAGGGTTACTATTAGAGAAGAAGAAAGTAAGTGAGGGAGGAGGATGGGCAAGGCACGTAATAGGGGGTGGAAATGATTAAAGGTGCTGTATACATGCATAAATATGTCACAACAAAATCAACATCCACTAAGACAGAAATGTCCTGTTATGTCCTTTTAACCTTATTTCATCTAAACCAGTGCTGTAGTTTGGATCTTGAATGCCCCCAGCTTGGTGCTACTGAGATGTGGTAGAAACTTTAAAAGGTAGAACACAGGAGCTCTTTAGGTCACTGGAGCATGCTTCCAAGGTAATCGTGCGACCCAGGACCTCTTCCAGCCCTTTTTCACTTTCTGGCCATGAGATGAGCAAGCAGCTTTCTCCACCATGTTTTTACTGTCTCACAAGCAGTGTAGCCAACTGACCATGGACCAAAACTTCCACAGCTGTTAACCCAACTAAATCTTTTCTCTAAGTTGATTATCTCAGTTGTTTATAATAGTAATGGAAAGAAGACTAAGTTGATTTTTAATTTAATAAAATTTTGTTAATGGCAACTATGTTTGTGGTTTGTTCTTAGGAATAACTTGTCTGATTAGACTTTTGAATTCTTCTGGTGAGGAAGCCCAGTCAGGACTTACAATCTTGCTTTGTGAGATTCTCACAGCAGTGTACCTTAGTCTCTTCATCCATGGCCTGGCAACACATTCTAGTAATGAACTGTTTCGGATTGTGGCCCATCCTTTAAATGAAAAAATGTGGTCTGCTGTGTTTGGTGGAGGTGCGCATATTCCGAGCAAAGAACAAACACATTCAAAAGCTTTACCTGGTAAGTTTTAAATTTTTTGTTACTTTTAGGCAGAAGCTTAATTTATTCTGTTTATTCATATGAATGGTAACTTTATTAAATGTAATTAAACTTTAATTTAGTCAGAGAAAGCTCTTGTTAAAGACCATTTTCTTAAAGCGTGAACTAACAGTTTTATGGAAAAAATGAAATATTAAAGTTTCTGGTACAGTTTTCAGTATTTATGATATTCCTGTACCAGTGAGTAGCACTGTCTAATACAATTTTATTCAACATTTTACTGTTGGAATTTTGATTTGTTTGAAAATGAACTTGTTTGCTTTTATTCTATCCCAAATACAGATTCTCTCTTCTTTCTTTGACAGGAAGGCACTTTGCTATACCTAGCCCCCACCAGGTAGTGGTATTCTCCATGGAATGTGTGGGCTTTTCCAAAGCTCTTTCAGCCATCAGTTCTCATAGCCCTCCCAGTCTTGCAGGCAAGATACTAGCTTTAGAAATAGACTTACAGCTCAGCTTGCTTTGTGTTGTTTGGGCGGGGTTGGTATCCGTGGGACAGTTTTGTTTTGTTTGGCACTTACGGAAAATTGAGAATTTCCTTTTATCAAGCCATATTTCTGATTTAAATGGTTAGCATTTGAAAAACCTATTTCTGTTCTTTTATTCTGCTTTTGAACTCTCCATTTTGGATATTTTTTATCCCTTAGATCTTAACATTTTTAAGTGAGTAGATCTTAACATTTTTAAGTGCGTAAAAATAAACTAATATCCATGCTTAATCATAGGAAATCAGATTATGACTTGAAATGACTGAAAAAAAAAACATTTCAAATGAGGCTGCTTCATGATTTGCATATTACAATTCTGGCCATTGGGATTTTTTTGGATTTCTAAGTGTTTCTTACCATGAAAAGCTAATACTTTAAAAAACTATCCCATTTTTATTTCTAATTTAAAAATATCCTATTTTTATTTAAAGATTGAAATAGCTAATTTTCCTGACTTGAATCTTCATGATGCTTTCTGCCTTTCTGTTTTTGTTATTTATTCACCCATATGTGATAATTTTGGTTTTTCAATTTTGAAGATTACAGGTAGAAAATTTAGGAATTAATATTTATTTAATATTAATTAATATTTATATAATATTAATTATATAGTACTAGAAAGCCTGTTTGATTCTATACTGACATTGAATACATACAGAATCTTTAAATTCTTTTCAAAAATGAAACCCTGTGCATACATTTAAGAGAGAAGTCCAGCAAGTTATTTATCTCTTTATGAATTTTAATTCATATTCTCTGTGCTGTCTACATTCATCATACACATGTGCCTATGCGTAGATGGGCTTGGATATTTATGTACTGAAAAGTCATATAGTTGGCAGGGTTATAGAAATAAAAACTTGTATTTGGCTTCATCATTTAGGAAAAATACTATTACCTAAATCTACATCATGACTCTTTGAATACAATTGTATTAAATAAAGTTAGAAAAGTGGTTATCTTGTTAAAAGATTAAAAAAATTATTAATAGCATCAATAGGCATGCATTGTGCTGCCCAAAAGCAGTTTCTTAGAAACTACTGTTCCATATGATTAGACAGCAAAAACTCCTAGTTGCTGAGTGTCCACTTTATCCCCTTAAGTGAATTGTTTTTACTGTTATCTAGCATTTTAATCTTCTAATAAAGCTTCCTTCCTCTCTCCCACCAAGAAAAAACAGGCAAGCAGTTAGTCCATCATGTTTAATTCTTATAATAAAGCTAATTCAGTTTACAACTTTGAGCAAAAGTCCCAGCCTTTTTTGAAGAGATCTTTCAGTTGTGTCTATTCAGTTCTAACCTTATAGCATAAAAGCAATTATATATTATATAAACAAGTTAGTACACCTGTAAACAGTAAAACATTATTTACACAACTAAGTCATTTTATAACAACTCCTGCTTTACAAATTGAAGCAGTTTGTCATTGCTGCATTTGGAATAGAATATTTGCCTTCCCTGTTAAAGGAATTTCAGTTTTTAAGAACTAAAATTATTGTTTTTAAGCATGGCATGAATGTCACATTGAGTCTTTTATAAGTACTCAACTAATAGTATGCATGAAATAGGACAAGTAGTTGCAGAGGGAGAATGTGTAATCTTCCTTGCCATGGTCCCTAATTTCCTCAGAGTTTAAGGACTAATTCAGGTTTGGCTCCTCTAAACTACTAAAAATATATAAGACTAACAGCTTCTCAAACTTCATACTATCTGAACTGGTATGTACTGTATCTACCTAGCACACTTTGCTTACTACTGTGGTCCATACTGTTTGCACTACAACAGACTTATTTTCTTTCTACCTTTCCTCCCTATGAACAAATTTCAAGTGCAAATTTACCTTACCAAATTTACCTTTGTTCATTAATATCTTAAATATTTTAATTTTCACAACATTCTTTTCTGGTTTTTAAAGTTATTTCCTGTGCTTTACATTTTTCATCATTTAAAAAAGAAAAAAAATAAATAAACTTCCTGTGAAATTTGCCTTGGACCACACCAGAATTCAGGAAAAATTGCAAAGTCCAAGAATAGTAAGATTTTTAGGTCTGTTGAGTTTAGTATAAATAAATAATTGAATTAGTTCAGGCTCTGTTTTTAATATGTTCTGGGAAAAATAATTTAAGACTAATTTTATTAATATAAAATATTAAAATGGGACAGATTCTTGCTAAGGAAATGACCACATATGTGTAAATTAATGAAAAACATATTTATTAAGTGGCCGTCGAGGGTCAGTTCCAACCGTTTCTTGAGCACGGATGTATCAAGAACCTTACTTAGAGTCCAGGATGATCCTTGTTTAACCAGATTTATTGTTTGTTTTTAGGCAAAAATGCTGTACATAATTACCTAAATTACCAATGATACAAGTGACCAAAAATTATCTGTTTGTACATGTTTAACTTCTTGAATATGGGACATGATAACCAAATAATGCAGAATATTTAAAACATGTTTACTTAGTAGGAGGGCTGGATATAGTCACATTCTGATTGTATGGTGCTCATCTGTCTTTAAGAACCTTGAAACTATTCTGAATAAAACCAGTCATGCAAGTGGCTAGCTATAGTAGCAATTACAGAAAATTCAAATGATCTGATTATCAGTGTGCTAACCAAAAAAAAAAGTATACTCACTAAATGAGGAAGCCAAAAGCTTGCTGGTACCAAAGCTGATCTAGTTTGATCTAGGTTAAAAAAGAGCACAGAGATAGAGAAGGGGAAGAAGTGAGAGGGAGTAGGCAGAAAAAAGAGATTGCAGATAGTGAAGGCAATAGGGGTAATTACAAGCAGCAATCTTGTGAAGCAGATCCACTTGAAAACTAGACAGAGAAAACTTGAGGACCAGAAATCACCCAAGATAAAGAATTAGCGTTGGTGGTTTTCAACTTGAAATTCTGAGATCTCACTTTTGAAGGCACTAATACATTCTGCATGCACACCAGCATATCACAGCTGTATGGTAAATTTTAGGTTGTAGTTAAGAAGCTTTGCATGTTCATGTACGGATTGCGGCAAAATGTAATCACAATGTCCCGTGAGTCTAATTGCATTAAATAATATTTAATTGTGGACCAAGGGGATGAAATGATGTACTTTAGAAAAGTTGATCTGAATTCAGTCAAAATAAATGTATATTTTTAATTTTTAGCTTTAAAATTGAGCCAGATAAAAACTGACCATCTGGACTATTTCATTTTCCTAACCACCTAATCAATATATCGAAATATTAAATATTTAAGATGAAATATTTGTTTAGAATTCTTGAACATCTGATTTGTCAAAAGTGTTTTCAGAAGCTTAGTACTAAGAAAATTTTGAAAATCAACTTTTGTTTTTCTTATTCTTGTATAGTTTTAATTTTCTTTGTAGCAATGCTCTTATGAACTAAATTATATTTTTCTCTACATGTCTGTTACATAACTGAGGTATTGATTCTTTTATTAACATAATGTTTAAATACAATTTAACCTTTATTTAAAACCTGTAGGTGATTTTTCACTAGACTATAGCTTGGCAGGTAAAAATTCTTAACAAAAAGGCTAATGTACATGTAATAGTAATTTAATTTTCAATCAAATTTAATTTGTGAATTCCATATCTAACATTAATGAAGAATTAAATTTTCCTAATCTCACTAAACACTAAACTGTGGTACACGTATACACTCATAGAGTTCTGAATTATTTTGTTATTATAGTTAACTTTTGAAATAGACAATTGGCTAAGCAATAATAGTTTCAGAAATTATTTTTGTTCTCCTAACAGTTAGAAATCCATACTTTTGCTTCATATTGCATATTGTAAAGCACAAAATCTTTTCTTTTAAGAATTTTTATTGTATTTTTTTAGAAAATTTGCAATTATAAGAACTGTGAATTTTCTATCTTTATTTTAATGAATTTATAGTATTAACTTCTTTACTCCAAACTGGGGAATAAAATATAAAATGAGTATTTGTGGTAAACATGTCATAATTTTTTCTTATTTTGAGACTGCTGATGATAGATGTTTTAAAGACATACAAGGCGGGATAAAAAAATAAAGTGAATGTTTAAATTGTTAAAAAGTTTTTTATAGTATAAGACACATTGCCATTACTCTCCATCAAAATACTCCTCATTGCTCCAGACACACTTATCTCATTGTTCTTGCCAATTTCTGAAGCAGTTCTGAAAGTTCTCTTTTGCGAATATGTTTAGTTGTGCTGTCCTGGCTACCCTAGTGTCCTGAATTGGTTCAGAACATTTACCTTTTAAGATCATTTGGCTTTGGGAAAGAGCCTGAAGTCACATGGTCCCATGTGTGATAAGGACACATTGTAGTGTTTTTATTTAACAGAAATTGCTGTAAAATCTTGATTGAAGAGAGGAAATAATAAATACAGTGAGTGTTTAAAAAATTATTCTCTAAGGCCCATTGCTTTTAATCCCCAAAATACTCCCTCTCACTTTGAACGCACTTAATCTCATCATTCTTGGCAATGTATCTTTCATTCTAATAAGTTTTTTTTTTAATTTAAACATTCATTGTATATTTCAAATCACCCTTTGTATTTTTCACATTTTATTATGCTCAGTACCGATCACAAAATACAGATGTTTTGTGTTGTTCTGTAAAACTTGTATAAAAGTTCTGCATCGGGTATTTAGTGATTATTTTAGGTTATTGCCATCATTCCTTTAGCAAATGTGTAAAACAGCAAAGTTTCTTGACCAGTAAAGGTAAGACTTAAGCATATTTAAAATACAAAACGAAATCAGCTATTTAAAATATAACTGAACATGCCAAATACTTTTAACTGGTGATTTACTGTAAAGAACTTCTAAAAGTCTGCTGACCCCCAAAATAACTAATTTTTCCTGGAGAAAGGAATACATTTTTATTAGAGGGCCATATAATATAAATTTCAATTTAAAGTTTAAAATGAATTCTGTTCATTTTTTAAATGACTAGGTAGGAAAATTCCTGTAATAAAGGCAGAGAAAACCCTCCAAGAAATGTACATACTGTATATAAATTTTTACAGATAATTATTTTACTCCTAAAACCTGATGACAAAGCAAGAAACCAACTTTGTGAGAAACATCTATCTAACCTAGACTCCATGGAAGGACAACATTCTGTATACCTTAATGAGATTAAGCAACCTTGTTTTCTAATATTTTGGGCAGTCTCAGATCCTATAGCAAGATGGCTTAAATATATTTGCTCAGTTCTGGTGTATATGTGTGTACATGCCTGCATAGTGCTGGTACTCAGACTCAAGTTCTTGTACATACTAGGCAAGCACTCTCCCCAAAAGATACACTCCCAGCCCCAATTTTTAAATCATGTATGTCTTCCACTCTCATTTTTTAGTTATAATTAAGAAAAACGCATAAATTTCATCATGTAAACACCTTTTAAATGGTCATCAATGTAATACATATTCACATTGCTATGATTATCTCCAGAACATTTTAATCTTGCAGATCTGAAATTATGCCCATTAAACAAATGTCTTTTTTCCCTTTCCCACAACCCCTGTAACTTCCTTTCTAGTTTCTGTTCCTTGGGATTAGATTACTTTAGATAATTCGTATAAGTGTGATTATATACTATTTGTCTTTTGTTGACCAGTGTATTTCACTTAGAATAATGTCCTCAAGATTTGTCTACATTGTAGCATGTGACAGAATTTCTTTGCCATTTAAAGATGAATAATACTCCACTATATGCATATGCTCCATTGAAATTTTCAGTATATTTATTGAGTTTGATCTGTTAAATCTTATAGACAGAACCTTACTGTGGCATTTGGCAGGATTAAAAAGCAAATAATATTTCAGAGCAGTGATCAGTAACCTATAATTACATAATCTTGTCTACAAAACATGCTTGAGTTGATTTCCAGTATACGTATAGATATGTGTAGTGCAATTGATCTGGATGTTAAATATGAACAAAGTTGATTTCTTCCAACCACTTCTTTCCTTCTCTCATCGGTCTCCTTTCCTCTCCCCTCCTGCTTTGTCTCTCTTTCTTTCCCTTTGTCCCTTCTTTTTTCCCTTACCTTTTCTCCTTTCCTTTGCTTCCTCCCCCTGCACTGTCTTCCCTTCTCCTCTCCCTTTCTCATACTTATTAAAAAGTAGATCTAAATAGAACTTATATTTTCCTTCCTTATTAGAATGAATCATTTTGCCTTTCAACTACATTAGAGTCTGTTACTCTATGATTCGTATACAAATCACTACTCTCTCTGAACATGTTTAACAATTTATTTTTATGGGTTTTTATAGAGCATGTACAAGGAAGAACCTGAGAGTCAACCAATCTTTTTAAAATCTGCATTGGTATCATCCATCACACTTTTCAATCTTGTTCTTTAAAGATTAAGAACTACCTTTAATTTACAATTTCTTTATTCTTTTCCTTTTAGGAGTCTTTGAAGTTTATTTGTAAAATTATGTTTTATGTTTAATATTTACAGATTTGTTTTATATTTGATTTGTACTTCTTTTTTTTTTTGTACTTCTTAAACTTTTTATCTGAAGTACCCTGATGATAAAAGAAAATGCATGTATACCTCTTAAAAGACTGAGGACTTAGACTAAATTGTCTGGCTAAAAGCAAGAAATGGATTTGAAATCTACACAGAACTCTTATCCTCTCCGTATCTGTATTTTTTCAACATAAAATGTTCTAAAATATTGGTTAAATAATTTACTTCCTTTCCTTCCGCTACATTTTGAGGCTAACTTTGAAGACCAAAGATGATATGCCTCATGAAGTGTCGTGCACTCTCTGGCACACTCACTAAGAGCTACTCGATGAAGAGTGTCTTGAATTAAGAAATAGAGAATAGGGTGATTCCTCTGATTAAGTACAGTTTTAAAGAAATTATGTTTAAATCTACATTCAGAATATTAATTTTGTTGTGTCTGATTCAGAATGGTAAACTAAAAACATAAATGTTAATAAACTCCTTATGTTGTAATTTTAGTCACAGTAATATATGTGAAGTAATAAACACTATCCTCGAGGTCTGTCCATGTTGTAGTATGTAATAAAATTTTCTTTCTTCTTAGAACTGAGTAACATTTATACATATATATACACACACATACACACACACACACACACACACACACACACACTCCATTCAAATTTTGAGCAAATTGCAAGGAAGATCAGAAGTATGAGTCCTGCCTAGGCAACTTAGCGAGACCCTGTCCCAAGATAAAATAAAAAGGGATAGAGATATAGGTCAGTGATAGAGGCTTTGCCTAACATGTGAGAGGGCCTGGGTTCAACCCCCTGTACTAGGCTGGGTGGGAAGCAATGTAATTCATGTTCTTCAGTACTTCTCATTTCTTAAATGTAGCCTCATAACTTTCTCTGAGGTGTTTTGGGTTTGTTTTGTTTCGTTTTGTTTTGTTTTTGTCCTTTGGGAGTTACTTTTACAGTTCTAAGAAAATCACAGTACAGGATGTCCTGAGGGTGAGGAGAAAATTCTTAAGGGAAAGAAGGTATATTTGTACCATGTATTATCTTGACATGGAAGCCTTTTAGAAGTACTTATTTTATGGGTCAATGGAGTAAAGAAATATATTTGTTAAATTTATATTCAGGGATCAGTCTGTCTGATATTTTTCCCCATGCATGCCTTAGTTTCTCTTTGGCCATTTACAGGTTTCCTCATGACCTTTATAATTTATAAGCGCTACTTCTAGGTTCTCTTTTAGTTTTAGAATTTGTGTTAATGTTTAGGTATATTGTAAACTCGATTATTGTTTATCAAATGTTATTAGGAATAAAGAAAAAATATATTCATTTAATCTGATAGTTCTTGGGGCTGGGAATTTAGCTCCGTGGTTAGAGTGCTTGCCTTGCAAACCCAAGGCCCTGAGTTCAATCTCCAGAACCAAAAAAAAAAAAAAAAGCTGATAGTTCTTTTTAAAAGATTAGTAATGATACCACTGATATTTTAGAGTGCTGAGATTTAGAATATTCTTAGAATACTGACATTTTATTCATCTTCTCTCTTTTCTGAAATAACTAAATTATATTAAATTCATCATGACTGTATATTGCATGTGCATTTTTTTGTCTACAAGCTGACTAGCTATAAAGAGTAAAACAAAATTGTATTACAGCAAATACTTGTATCCTTTTGGATGGTAAGTAAGCTCTATTGGAATCATTGGAGGAGAATATTGGTGTTCTTTAATTTGAATTATATGCCTGGCTACTAGATCATGCCTGGCTACTCAATCCTCGATTCTCTGCCAGTGATTTGCATTTCAGGACCTAGTATTGATTAAAATTTTTTTATTTTATGAAAAAATGAAACAATTCCATAACAAAATAATAAGAGAATAATATTAGTTATACGGTATATATCATTATCTTCAAAGTAGTTGAAGATATCAAGAATATTTTAATATATATGCTAATTCATTTCATTTATACTACTAGTTGCTCCTAGTTCATTGAAAAGAAAGTCTTGTGCTATTTGTTTATTTTTTATAAGAGTTTTTCTGTCTCTAAGTAACTACTTTGTTGGTTAAAAATTCATATGAGTATTTTTTTAAATGTTAATGTCTTAAAAAAATGTTAATGTCTCTAGTATTCTAGTGTAAAATGACTTAAGATAATACTAATTGTAGAGTGTTCAGAAAGTAGAAAAATGGAGATTCCATTTTCTCTTTTTTCTTTTTTCATTCCATTGACTGGATAATTCCATCTCTAAGCCATTTCCAGTATTTTAAATCAGTGCAACTAAGTAGCTATAGTACTTGAATTTTTAAATATTTTCTAACAAAAAATATAGTTTTATGTGTGGATATAAGGCCAAGTGATTAATGAAGAATCTCAAAAGTGAGTTGCCGCCTAAAATTTACCATAATTTTTCATAACATTCTTTAAAAAAATAGGGCTTGGGGGTATAACTTAGTGATCGAGTTAGTGCTTAGCATGTGTGAGGCCCTAGGTTCAGTCCCCAGCAGTTCCCTATCTCCAAAAGTAGCACTAAGTAGAAGAATGTAGGAAATTCCCTCTTATATTCTTAGCTAAATTGTGGACTGAAGTACATGCAGACATTATATCCTATTACCTTTCATGTTCAGTAGATAAATCAACATTCAGAAAGTGATAGATAAGTTTGATAAAAGCAGAGTTTGATATACAAGATGATTTTTTTTTCTCACTTTCCCTAACCTATTTTTTTTCCTTCTCTATACTTTCATAATCCTGTCTTGGTTTTTTGTAAGTGCTTATTTGTAGTTAACTCTACTTCTTATATAGAAGCAGGTGAAATAAGTACAATGAAAATAGTATTTACCTTAATAATACTTTATTTTCTTCTTAGTTTCTTCACTAGTTGAAGAAGGAGAAAAACAGAATAAACGTTTTAGGTCATCGAAAATATCTGGCAGAGAATCTGTCCCTCAGACCTCTTCTTCACCACCAGTAAGCCAGGCGCCACTGACAATCAAAGAGAAGTTCATCCCACCTGAGCTCAGTATTTGGGACTATTTCATAGCCAAGGTAATAAAAGTGTTATTGAGATCATTATTTATATGGTCAAATGGAAATGAAAGTGTTTAAAGTAAGTGTGCTTGTTGGTGCTTCCAAATATGTTCCCATTCTGGTTTAGAAAAGTTTTATTTGTATAACTTGTTAAGATAAAAAGAGTACTTAGTAAAAAAAAAAAGAATAGTTAGTTAAACGTTTACTGTTAATACACTTGATAGTGGTCAAGGAATTACAGCCAGCAGAAATCAAAATGCCCTGCTCATCTATCATTCATACCCATTTGGTGGGGGGTTGCTAGGGATTGAACCTAAGACCTTAAAATTTTAGTCAAGCACTCTACGATAGAGCCACATACTTACTCCCTCATTCTGTTTTAACACCAAAGGCCGTGTCCTGCATTGCTTTGGTAGACACTTACATCAATTGCCAGCATTTAGGTAAATGAACATATTCTCTCAACAACGTGGTTCAAACTTGATTTCCATAGTATATTAAATGCAAGTAATTGCATAAAATACAAACTGGTCTGTAGCTGTTCACATAACATGCCCATCATGATCAGTGTCTAGTCAGGTCAGTTCTTTTCAAGTTTGTCTGTCATTGATCATTTAGCACCTGTTATTCAGTTCACACAGCACAATACGTAGTTGTTTTGCTTTCTTGTCTCCCATAATAAACCCATGTGATATTTTATAAAATGAAATAATCAAAAGAGGGACTCGGCAAAGTAAGATGAAAGTAAAAAAAAAGTATACTGAGAGTAAAATTCAAATTAAACATAAATGAAGTCAGAAAAAATACTAAACTGTGGAAATGTTGACATTGCTGCCAGTTAGAAGATTCTAGATATATAAACAGTGGAATTTAGTGAAGGTAAACTTATCAACATAAATATAAAAAACAACTGCATGGGAATTATAAAGATGCTCCAGAGATAGTAACCTTGACAAAAAACTTTACATTATGGTAGAGTCACATCATTAAAACTTCAAAGAATAAAATGCTACATACCGATAAAAACTTTGAAAGAGGTGTAGGACGAGTTTGTTAAAGCATAGAAAAGACGACTGCTTCATATCCTAAATTATAAAGTCAGAAGAAGGCAAACACTATTCTCAAAAGAGTTTTTAATGTTTTCACAAATATTTTAAAAGTTTACAAAACATTTGTAGCTTTTTGTCATTGCTTATTAGGATTTCTTTGTATGGTTTTTACTTGCATATTCATTTTTATAGTCCCGCAAGGACTGTGCAAAGCAAGGTCTATCTATATCTTGTTTTCATGTGATCAGCCAAATCCCTCACATAATCAATTTCTAGATGTTCTCTATACTGTCTCGCATTAATTAGCATGTCTGTTCTGTGACAACACCACAGAACTAGACTGTGGTTTTTATTTTTTCATATCCTGGATCGGTGATGGCAAACCTTTTAGAGCTTTCAATGATATAGGCAACCCACTGTGGCATGCGTGTAGGTTTGCCAATACCCTCCTAGATGCTTCAAGAATTGAAGGGAGTTTGTGTCTTTGTTCCTCATTGTCTTTGTGAACTCATTCATTTCTTCACTAAATATTTATTAGTCACTTTATTTGAGAATACAGTGTCTTTATTTCCTCTTCACTGTTGAAGGATAGTTTTTCTAGATACAACACTGTTGCTTAGCATGATTTTATTTAGCTGTCTTGTTCCTGGATCTCCTTTTTTAAGTTTCTGACTGGTCTGCCCTAGCTTCAGTAAATACCACAACTTCAGGCTAGTTAAGATTTTAGCCTTCCCTAATTGTTTGATACCGAGATCTCTGTGGTATTTGATAATGCTCATGGACATGGAATTTTAAATATAGCCCCCTTTTGCAGAGAACGAGAATTACAGAATTGTGGTCCTTACACCTCATAAGGATGTTTTGTCAACAACAGCAAAATTGCCTAACAACACATTTCTCAGAATATATCCCTATTTCTTAAGCTACCCATGAATGTATTAGTCCACACTGCTGGCACTGGTAAAATTCTACCCATAGATCGTGAGGTGAGATGAGAGCATTCCCTGACTAACCTGCCAGATTCACACCATTTTATCCATACTTAGTAGATTTTCTTAAATAAATGCTTTTCTGTGCTGTGTGCATTTGGTCAATTTCTAGAGGCTGTTTTTGAGAACACCTTTTGGTGAGAGGACTTCCCAAGCTCCTTATTCAGCTGTTTTAGAAGCTTTAGAAGTTCTGTCCTAAAACTTTCTAGCCACTGTGCCATTTCTCTGCTTCTTGTTCACATTTTCAATTTTGCAAAACCATATGCACAATTTATTTCTAGGGCCTTACAGTCTTTCCATTTCATACTTATTCATATAACCCACTTACCCCACTGAAACTGCTCTTGTAGAAATTCAGGTAAAAACCATGTCAAATATAACTAAATCTTTTTGTATTATTATTTTACCTGATCTGTTAGCAATATTTAACATACTTAACACTCCCTGCTTGAAATTCTTTCATCTCCTGTTCCCTTGATGCCAGTTGCCTCTGACTTTTTTCTTCTAAACTTAATGTTCATTCCTTCATTGCCTTCTGTCTTCATCCTTCTGCTTCTAACCAACCTTTGAATCTTGGTTTTCTTCAAACCGTAGGCTTTTGATGTTTACTTTCCCCAGCACCTCCCTTATCATGTCCAAAGCTCTTCCATTTTAGTAAATGGCATCTTCATCCTTGCAGTTGCTCCAGCCAGAAGTCCAGAAATCATTGTTTTTTCTCTACGTTCTCTGCTTTACGAGTTTATCAAATTAGTGCTCTGTCCAAAATGTTCTTTAAATCTGTTTTTTCTCTCCAATTCTGCCCACTAACACCTCTATCTATGCTGCCACTTCTGGCATTAGTTTCTGATATCTCTTTCTACTCTTGTTATTTGTTTTTTTGGTTTGTTTTTTGTTTTTTGTTTTTTCCTTATAGGAAAGTGGCCATAGTAATATTCTGAAATTATAAATCTCAGTACTTGTCCTCTACTTAAAACTCACCATTGGCAACACATTCTGGTCCTTTACTGTGGCCTGTAGGATTCTGCCTGAGCTGTTATTTGTTTTCTTTTAACCTTTTCTAACACTTACTCTCTTGCTTAGGAGGCTTTTGTCAAACTGGTCTTTTTTCATTCCAGACTCTTTCTCAATTAGAATTTTTCTACATGGTATTTCCCTGTAATGCTTTCTTCCCTTTTGGTATGTGGTCTGTTCATTTTTGTCTGCTTCTCAAAATATTTTTGTAGCATTTAATACAGTTTTTATTTAGTTTTCTGTTTTTGACTTACCTTTACCAATAAAAGGTAAATGCTGAGGGCAATGACTGTATCCATCTTAAAGTTTCTTATATCAAGTACACTTTGGGGTATATAATGGAAACTTGAGAATTTTTGTTAAATGGATGAATAAATAAAAAAACCAGGGAAGGGATGTCAAAGGCAAGTACTAGTTACTTTCTTTTAACGAAATATTTAATGAGATGATTTGTTACTATTAGACTATGTATTTGAATATACTAAATCAGATATTTGAATATAAAATTACGTAACTTTTTCTGTTTTAGCCTTTTTTACCCCCTTCCCAAAGTAGAGCAGAATATGACTCGGAAGAGAGTCTGGAAAGTGGTGATGACGATGACGACGATGATAGTGGTGATGTTTCAGCTTCAGATTTCCATCTCCAAGAGCATTCTAATCCAAATTCATATAGGTATGGAATATTTTATTTTAAGCTTCTTTTCTTGAAGTTGCTAAATTCCTTTCCTTAATAATTTATCAGTTACCTTTTTATTATTCATGAGAGGACCATTTAAAATTTGTTTTTTTTGTTTGTTTGTTTGTTTTTTTATTTATTTTAAACCAAGAGCATGTATTGGTACATTCTACATACATTGGTCACATTCGTTACATTTATTCTGTACCTATACATGGTGCATCTTGGTTCTCCCCCTCTCCCCCGCCCCTCCCCTCTCCTCCCTCCCCCCCTATTTATATCAGGTTCATTCATCATTTTCCATATTTTCCCTTTCCCCTCTCCCCTGTTGCCTTTCTGCTTTTCCCCTTCTTTCTTTCTAGCACTCCTCTCCTCTGCACACCATCCTCCCTTTATATAATATCTATTACACCTCTTTGTCCTTATTTACCATTATGGTCTCTTATATCAGAGAAACAATTCGATGTGTGCTCATGAGTGTCCGATTTATTTCACTTAAGAGTATGTTCTCAAGAAACATCCATTTATATATGAATGACTCTAGTTTATCCTTTTTTACGGCAGTGTAGTACTCCATTGTGTAGAAAAACCACATCTTCTTCAGCCACTCGTTGTTGTTGGGCATTTAGGTTGTTTCCAAGACTTAGCTATTACAAATTGTGTTGCTATGAACATGGTGGTGCATACGTCCTTGTGGTATGACGATTTTAATTCTTCTGGGAAGATCCCCAGTAGGGGAATAGCTGGGTCAAATGGAACCTCCAGTTGTAGTTTTTTGAGGAATCTCCATATTGATTTCCACAGTGGCTAGCTAGACCAGTCTACATTCCCACCAACAGTGGAGGAGTGTTCCTTTTTCCCCAAAGCCCCGCCAGCATTTGTTATTGGTTGATTTTTCCATATACGCAGTTCTTTCTGGAGTGAGGTGGAATCTTAATGTTGTTTTGATTTGCATTTCTCGAATGACTAGTGATGTTGAACATTTCTTCATATATTTATTTGCCATTTTTATTTCTTCATCTGAGAAATGTTTATTCATTTCATTTGCCCATTTTTGGATTGG
>PVJO010017058.1:0-40217 GCA_004026905.1 Hystrix cristata | reverse complement strand
TTTGTGTATAGGAATGCTATTGACTTTTGAGTGTTGACTTTGTATCCAGCAACACAACTGAATTTAGTTATTAAATCCAGTAGTTTATTGGTGGAGTTTTTTGGGTCTTCTATGTAGAGTATCATGTCATCCGCAAATAACGATAGTTTAAGTTCTTCCTTTCCTACCTTTATTCCTTTTATTTCTTTCTCTTGTCTAATTGCTCTGGCTAATGTTAAGTGTGTACAATTTATTGTAGGTCAATTTTATCTCAGTAAAGCTAAAAACACCATAAATATTTTATCAGGAATGTTGCATATATCTGTATCTCAGATATTTTTGAAATTGTATTAGATATTCCAGTAAGATCTTATTGTTTAGTACACAGTTTAGAAAACACATATTATATTACACAGTTGTGTCTTTTAAAATGTTTTGTTATTTGTTCTTCTTTATAATCAGTTGCATTTATGCATTCAAATATATTATTCTGTCATCACCGTGACAGAGGATCCATGGACAAAAGATACTGCTGTAGGCACATGTAAGCTGTAGTTTTTGGTCCTTTCTTCGTATTTGAGAGGTATATTTGTCTGGTGCTTTCATAGCTTACATTGATAATCAAGGTCCATAGTAATATGAGGCTTGTACTATGGTCACTTCTGTGAGGCCTAGAGTAAAATCTCTCGTATCGCTCTTTATCCCCTGTGCCACCTCCATCTCCAAAATCATCCTGATTGCTAATTGTCTGTGTATTTACTTTTTCTCTTATTTGAATATATTTGCACAGCCGTTTACCCTGTAGGCAGTATGAAAATCTGAGTTGAAGTCTTGACTTTTTCACTTAGTAATATTTTGCTAGTAAATTATGTAAACAATCTGCACCTAGGTGTCCTCACGCACATGATTATCTTTTATTGGCTGTAAAGACTAAATAATTTAGTATATGTAAAACCTTTAATTGGGTGCCTGGCCAAAAAAAAGTGTTATGGAAGTGTTTGCTTCTAGATGACTCTGTTCATGACTTTTATAACTATGTAATGGGTAAATAAAAATTTGAAAGCTGAAGCACTGTTTTAAAAGGAAGACCTGTGTTATGTGCCAGCAGGGATCATTTTTGCCTTGTCCTGGTTGCTTTTCTAAGGCAACCAGCACACATATGTATGTCCAGCCTGAGAGGACTTCACCTCAAACCCAAGCTATAACCCTCTCATATCCTGCACTGGGACCTTCCTGGTGATGCAGAGGTTTGTAGACCCTACACGTCTACCTACATAGCTGAGATCCCAATCTAGAAATGGGGCCATCAATTCCTCAAAAGAGAGTGGTTAATGAATATACTCTCCTTGTTTCTTGTTTTCTTTTGCAGGGGGGTGCTGGGGATCAAACTCAGAGCCTGTACTTGGTAGACAAGTGCTCTACCACTAGAGCTAAATCCCCAACTCCATTATTCTTGGAAATGGTAGAAGTTCTTCCTTTTCAGAGCTGTATTTCTAAATTGGAATTTGCCTTCATTTTCTTCAGTGGCTCTGTTAGTACCCTTTTCAGAAGACACTCAGAACGTCTGAACTAATGACAGGATTGCCTTCGATCAAGGAATCCATTGCTGTGTAATGAAGAAATATGGGTAAACAAGCAATTGTTTACCTCCATCACTCAGATTTGGCCTGATAGCATGGTAATGGATTACCTGTTAAAGAGTTGGCTACTATACAAGGTCAAAGGTAACACCTTGTAGTTTCAAGATGCTCATCTCCAACACACAGTGTATGAGCTGAAATAATTTCCAATATACAGTCTCACATCCTTAGTAGCTAGAATATTTGGATCCAGGAACAAAAGGATAGAAGTAAAATTGGTCCCTTTCATCAGGGACCATTTGGTTTGGAAATTTGTGCTTCCCGTCCCACAATTTAAATCTCTGCTCTAATAGAGCTCCCAGTTCCTGGAAACACTTCCTTCAGGAGACAGGGAGGTAGGGTATGTGTGTGTATATGTGTGTGTGTTTGGTGGCAATGGTAAAATGATTAAAATCTAAACTGTGATCAATCCCCCAGGATGATGTAGTGTTATGTATCATAAACATACACTAATAAAAACATAAATTAAAATGTAAAAAAATTTTATTTGAAAAACTTTTAGACTAATGCTTAGTTTCTCAGACTTATCATGCTAATGTACCGAAAAACAAAGAAGGCAGTGAGCTAATAAGGTAATCATCTTCTATTGCCAGGAAGAAACAGGGTTGTTGCTACACATTGGGAGTGAGGCGGCAGAAGTATGCCTTGAACCTGGGGACTAATTTAGGCATCCAGTGGCATTGCCACTAACCGTGGTCCAACAAAGCTAAACTAGTGCATGCAAATTTATGTTTAAAAATGTGATTTATAAATAATTTTAAATGGTAAAAAGTATGAGTTAAGGCAAAACTTTAAATCAGATAGGGTTGGCACATCTCTAAGGAACCTATGAAAATGTCTAACAATTCTGTTGCTGAGTTTAGTGGCACACTATTTAGAAACTATATGTCTCACCATATTTGCAGAATGAATGTAGATTTCTTGCCAGGAGAAGACTGGCAGATCAATGCTGGTGTTTTTGTTTCATTCGCATTTCTGTGATGGTGTCCTAAAGTGATTTGTGTGCAGGTGGTCCCAGAACAATTGTTTCCTTAATGTCTGTTCATTCATTCATTGGCTGTTATATTTTCCATCCATACCAAGTAGGTTGGGAACTTGAAAGAAAAACCAAGTTACACAATTGCCTATAACATAACTTCATGTTAAGAATCACTCATTAACAACGAAATTACCTAGCTGCTCCACAGACTTTGGATTTCTTCAGGATTATATTGAAGGGTTCTCTTTTAGCCTGTCTTTAAATATGGAGTTACTTTCAGAAAGTCTTTTATTTTATTTTATAAACTGTATTTTGTGAAGTCTTATTTATATTAACAATAAATCCTAGAGAAAAGTATGGTACCTATAGACTATAAAGTAAAATGTTCACAACATTCTATTATTTTTCTATTGGATGTACAGGGTAAGGAAGGTGATGTAAGTTCCAGTTCTACCATTTTCTGAGGAAATAATGTGGGCAGGTTATTTTTATGTTTATTTTCTTTATCTTTAAACAGGGAAAGACTCTGATAAGAAAAAAACAAAAAAAGAACAGGGGCTGGAGATTTAGCTCAAGTGGTAGAGTGCTTGCCTAGCAAGAGCAAGGCCCTGAGTTCGGTCCCCAGCAACACCCCCTCTCCGCCATAAAAAAAGAAGAAAAAAGAACAAAAGATGTAACTCTTTGAAAGAATCTATGTCCTTGGGCAAATTATGAGTCTCAGTGCACTTTGATTTTCTAATCTGTGAAACACAGATAACAGTATATACTTTGCAGAGTTGCTGTGAGAAATAAATTATTTAATTAATATGTGTAAAACACTTAGAACTGTGGCTGGCATGGGGAAAGGTGTTTATTATGCACCAAGCCCTGTGCCAGCTAATTCATAAATATCTCTTTATCCCCAAACATTAGGTACTGTGATTGTCAACCCATTTTATAGATGAACCTGAGTCTTAAGGAAGTTAAGTTACTTAGTTAAAATTATGGAGACAATAAGCAGCAAAGTCAGGTTTTCACTCAGATGTTCTGAATCTATTCTATTGTATTATCTCCCTGAACATCTGCCTCATCTCCTGCAAATAATTTAAGACTCTTAAGAGATAGCCTATATAAAAAATATTTGTTGTATATATTTTAAGCTGCTGCAAAAACAGGTATTTAAGAATATATGTAAAATAAAAATGGTATAGTCATTTTATATTTACTGCTTACGAATTATTCAGTTGGCATTTTAGCATGGCATATTTTGAAACTTGGCTGTTTCATTATTTGGAGTATATACATACTTATTTTATTCTTTGTATAATTTTGTTACTTTTATAATTTTAGAAGTGGGTTTGAACCCCAGCCAAACAGGATAATATTTTGGGTAATAGTCTAGTATTAATAAGGAATAGTATGATAGTCAAGGAAACCGAGGCGGTTCAGTACTTTGACCAGGAAGTTGATAGGAAATGTAAGAAACCTTAATGTATTTGGGGCTCTTCTTAGACAAAGTAGATGCTAAGTGCAGAGACACAAGAACCCATTTCCAGTGCTGGACAGTTGGGTCGATCCTTCTACTTTGCACATGAATCGATACTAGGGAAATGTTCAGTTAACAGATTTGTGAAATAGCCCTTCCTGTTGCAGGGACAGCCTTCTAAATCTCTACTTGTTAAAAATTTGCTTCATCTGTGTATTCTCAAGCCATAAAAATAAAAATGAGCTTTAGCTGTTGAGTCTGAGGGTATCTGCATGTAGCCCATAGCAGTTACAGAACCCGCCCTGTAGAGTTGTAGAGAGTGAACAAATACTAGAAAAGCGATTGACAGAATAAATAGTAACTGTCACTGACATCTGTTTCAGTGAGGCTTCCAGGCCCTGAGAAATTTTCCCCTTATTTCTAGAAGTCACCACAGTTTATCTCGCACGTGCTTACGAAGAAGGTTTTTTTCAGTAGGACAACGCAATCTTTCACTTCCTTCTTTCCTCCTTTCAAAACCTGTTCCAGAGCCCTCGGATCTGTGGGCTGTAGGAGACTCCGCTCCTCTGCCTTTCAGTTGGCAGTGATACTCAGTTTTGGTTCTGAAGGCGCATGAGTGCATGATTCCGTGGGAGCTCTGTGGAGAGACAAAATAGCACCTCCCTTCTTCAAGACTGTGCTTCATTCTGGAGAGCCGATGTTCTGGAGCCGAGAGCCTGATTTCTCAGGATTTTATGAGTAGATAGAGATCTTCCAGGGTATATTGTTCATAATCTTCTCTCTTTAGGGCTGGAGGGATTAGTATATGGGACTGCTCTGTATGACAAATTTGTGAGAAAGGTGACGTTCTGCACTCAATTTTACTTCTCTTCTTGCCTTCCAGGCTGTTTTTTCTTAAAATGAATGCTTTCTTGAAAGCCTGTCCATTCCGCCTACCAAAAATTCTGACTCTGATGCGTCTCTTTCACAAAGCTTCCATGCTTCTTAATGTAATTTTTAAGCAGTACTCACTATATCCAGTCACCAATCCAGTCACCAAACACACATGGAACACTTACACGAGCAAGTACAGAAAGAGTCTTAAGTGTCCCAGAAAGCATTGTCATTTTCTTCCATTTGAGTATTTGTATATACTTTATTCTCTTTCAATTCTGGTAGATGTTTGCTTTTATGACTTAGTGTAATACTCTTTAATAAATTTTTTCTTTCAGCAACAAGAGCTGTTTTGTTGAAGGCCACTTTTTTTTTAGATTTTCTTCTGCACAACACAAGTAAATCAGGCTGATCTGTCCTTCCAGCTAGAGCCAGGCTTCCTGTTCACTTTTGAGAATGCAAATCATTGATATTAATGTTTGCAAAGGAAATTATTAATAATCTCCTTATTGTTTATTGTGAAAACAGTTCCATCTGATAAATTTCTTGGATTCTCTTCATTTATAGGAGAAAGAATATTGACATATCGCAAACTTTGTTAAATTTAATACACCTAGAATTAATTTCAATCTATAAAGAATTCATTACTAATAAGTTGTGTAGAACAGAGTTAAAACCACCTAGATGTAAGTGACTAGCAGGCAATAAACATTCACTATGACTTTGTACCATTGTGGCTCCCATCACCACAGGGACAGACATGTTCATTCTTGGATCTCGAAAGATCAGCTCCGTTTTCTTGCACTAACTCTGAGCAATTGCTGTCAACAACTTGAGTGATATTAACTTCATTGTCTTTACCCCTAATGAATTATAATCATACAAATAAGTTGATGGCATAGACTTCAAATTTTTAGTGTATTTTATTTTTTCAAGTGTCTGTACAGAAATTAGTAAAAGACATTAGTCTATTTTGAATAACACAAGAAATTTTGCTTAGCTTATCAAACTATGTATTAACATTTCTCCCAGAATAAGCTTTATATAAAACTATATTAGTGCACTTTTTCTTAGATAAGGAGAGAGAAAACTTATAGATTTAAGTCTCTTAAAAAAATCTAAGAAAGCTGAATTTGTACACAAAACTTCAAACTTTATACTCCAGTAGGGAATGAATCCACTGTTACAAAGATTTACTGCTACCTACCACACCAAAAAGACCCAGGTAGAGCCTTCTTGTTATTGTTTTAAAATGCAAAATATTCTTTTTAACTCTAGGCTTTCCTTAGCTTAACTAACTCTTATGTATCTTTCCGGTCCCTGCCTACCTAATATTTCTTACAGATGGCTCTTTCTGACCCATTAATTTCTGTTAGGTGTACTAATCTCTTACACATGCCAGTAGCCCTGCTTGCTTCTTACACAATTTCCCTTACATAGACATCATTTTGTATGTACAATTTTGTGCTTACATCTTGTGTCTTGGTTATCTTTTCAGAACAACCCTCCTCCTACAGGTAGAAACATAACCTCCAGATAAGATACAAGAAAATAATGGCCTGAAGACACTGGACAGGAAAAAAAAGGTAGATTGTTTCTGGAGGAGAGGGCAAGATTTGTAAGAAGAACGGGAGCGGGATGAGTTTCTTGTCTTTTCGGATTTTGTCCTGCAGGTGGGTCAAAGTCAGCAGTGCATAGAGGGGCCCGATGGGCAGAACATCCCCATGCTCTGATGAACAGAGGACAGAGCTGAGGAAGCTGGCTGTGGGAAGAAGAGGGCTTTCCTGGGATTAGAGAAGCAGAGCAGAAGCCCAAACTATGTGCAAAACTACTTTTCCAGTCTGTGCTTAATCATCAGTCCACCCAAGTTCAGAGAAGGCTTGAACTTCCAGGCTACGTTGAACGCAGCTGTCACTCTACAGAGTTTAAAAACAGAAACATCACTACTGTTGAGGCCTATGACAGCATTCATAGTAATCACAACATAGTATTTACAATTTCTGGGATACAATGCAAGATTATTTACTTGATGGAGAACTGGTCTCACCCCAACAGGAATTCAACTGAATTAGATCAACTCTGAGATGACCCAGGTGTTAGACTTCACAGAGGCAACTGTTTATTTATTTGTTTTATTTTTTTAATTATATTTTAATGGTACATTTTAGATGTACATATTGATACCATTCACCATAGGGAATTTGTACCTGTACATGATATATCTTGTTGCTTCTTTTTTTCCCATTCCCCTCCCCTCACGCACTCCTCCCTCCCTATTTACAAAAGATTTGTTTCCATTTTTTCCTTCCATTTCTTATTTATCTTGTCCCTCTGTTACTTTCCCATCCCTTGTTGCCTTTCCCATTTGGACATTTAAAGAACCATTACAATCATATTCCATGAAGTCAAGGAAAGCAAAGTAATATCGCCCTTAATTTTTAACTGGTTTTCCTGCAAATACAGTTTTGTACAGTGTTATTTTGTAGGAAGGAGAGAGGCTAAGGCAGGACCAAGCTGGATGCAGTGTGGTTCCTGAGTTCTGCTGCCCTGGAACCTACCTAGAAATACACATCTGGTTTTCAAGGTGAAAAAGAGAGAGAGAGAGAGAGAGAGAGAGAGAGAGAGAGAGAGAGAGAGAAAAGAAAGTAAAGATACATGGAAACAGAATTTCAGTGAATATGTAGAATAAATGGATATTCTACAACTGCGATAAAATAACCAAATTTAGAATTCCTTAGATAAGTTTAATAACAGAATGGAGGGGATAGCCCAAGTCATCAGTTCATTTGAAAATGAATAGCAGAAAATTAATCTCAAATAGGGAAAGTAAGTTTTTAAAAATTAGCAGAGCTTTGGAGACTTGTGGAGCAATACAAAAGTAACAGTAACAAAAGCATAGCATAATTACATGCTTGAAAGCTCAAGGTAAAGAAAAAAATTTTTAAAGCAGTCAGGAAATAATGACCTTTCACATACAGAAGAATGAAATTAGTCTATGGTCAAAGAATCTGAGGAATGATGACAGGAAGTTGGGAACGGGCATGAGAAAGTTCTTTGGGTTATTAATATTACTGAGTTACATAGGTGTATGCATTTCGTAGGACAGCAAGTATGTACTTCAAGTTAGCATACTTCATCATGTATAAACTTAAATTCTGCACCAAAATATTAAAAAAAAAAAACCCTAAAGCTAGTAATTTACTCCCACTTGCTTGGGGCCCTTCATTCTCATCACCATGCTGGCTCTGCCTACTATAGAGCAGAACAAATGGCAAATTCTCAGTAAATTTTTCTTGAGTTAAATTCAGTGCCACAGATTCCTTTTGCCTCTCTCTTGACCTAATGCAAATAGACAAAAATCAATTCCTGGAAAATAAATAGAAGAATGAAATAAGGAATCTATACTCTTGAGCATTGTAAGCTAATGAGAACTTAATTATTATATACAGTGTGGGTAATATAATAACATGTTAGAGTTTACAGCTTTTAGAAGTTATGTTGCCCTATATCAAGTGTGTTGTATAAGCCAGGATCTTAACAGGCACTGTCTCGAAGAATATATGCATTATACATAAGAATATTGCAAAGTAAATATTATCCACCCCAACCCATTTTTTGGTTGACATAACAGAAACCAGAGGAAGGTAAAAGATCAAGAGTATATGGTTTATAAGTGAGTAGTTGTGTCAGAAACTGGTAGGAAACTGTTCTTCACATGCAGTGAGTTTGATGATGACTATAGAGGTTGGGGAGAGTGGTGGGAATTCCAGCGGTGGAAGATCCCAGCACTGCTGCTGACAGCAGTATGGTACGGAAGAAGGAAAGGGACAGAAAACCCCTCTCATTTTTTGACTTTGTATCTCCTGTAGTTGTTTCCCATTGGATGAGCTAGCAGAATACCAGCATTCCTAGGAGCTACTGAGGCCAGACTTCTAGTCTCTGAGCAGAACTGAGAAGAGTAGAAAATGGGAGTGGGGGTGGGAGCTGCGCTTGGGAATTTATTAAGCAGGTCTTGTAGCCACACCCCTACTTGATTTACTTGATCCCCTGTCCTTGTGTCTTACAAGTGAGGCTGTTTCTTACATACCCTGTCACTCCAGCTGTCATTTTAGACCCAGGAATTTCACTAGCAGCTGTGAGTTTTATTGTGGTTGGAGGCTTGTGGAACTAGGCACTTTCAATTTCTTTTCTAGCAGTCAGAGGTCAGCTCGTAGCTTCTGAGTTTAGATGGGGAGTGGAAGATGGGAATGAAATACTATCACTTCTGTTAGATTTTGGATCATTAGCTCAGACACCCCCGACCATCTTTCAAATTCAGCACATACTTGTCCCCAGGTTAGTGAACTCTTTTAGGACTTTCATATGAATGCAACCGAGTTACTAATTAAATACCATAAGGCACACTGATGGATGGTTACTCTTTAATGTGACATTTTAGAGCATAGGAAAGACAGGGACTGAGATAATTGTTCTTCAGCTAGCTAAATGTGATGCATCTAAGAAAAAGGACCAGGGTGCAGGGTCTCACTTCAATTATTTCCTGCCCAGCAGGTCTTTCAGAAACATCCTTTTGAACTGCCAGACTTATCCAGTTGTCTAGGCAGCAGTAGGCACAAACTTTTCTTTCATGAAATGTAGTTGAAGATCCAGAACAAATAGAATACTTCTTCGTAAGTGTTAATTAAACAACTTAATTAGCCACACTGAGTCTTGATTTCTTGTATGCAAAATGAGGATAATTATTGTCTCTCCCTCCTATGATAGTTGTGTGATTTAATGAGGAGACAAACACAAAGCATTTATCATGGTATGTAGAAAAATAAGTATTTAATAAACATTGGCTATCATTGTTATCATTATGTTTTTTTTGGCTTACTTTGAGTTTGCTGGCAATAATCTTTTTCTGTGCCCTCCGCTTGAAGGGCTGGCCAAGCAACTGAAACCTCAAGCCAGAATTCCTCAGCAATTGGCTCAAAGATGGTGTGTTACTTTTTACAGCTTTCATAATATAGCAACACAAAGTGAGTTGGTTAAAAAAGTAGAAATTTACCTTCTCACAGTTCTGGAAGCCTGAGGTATAAAATCAATGTGTCTGCAGGGGGTAGCTCCTTCCTCTGAAGCAGAATTTACCTTATGCCTCTCTCATGCTTCCCAGTAAAGTACTGGCCTCCTTGGAGGTCCTGGTGTTCCACGACTTGCAGATTCACTCTCTGCCTCCATCTTCCTATCACCTTCTCCTCTGAGTCTTCTTCCTTTCTGTATCTCACCATGACAAATGCCACTGGATTTACTTGGTGAATCCAAAATGGTATAATCTACAAACTCTTAACTTAATTAGATTGGCAAAGACTCTTTTCCAAGTAAGGTGACACTCACATATTTTAAGGACCACCCTTCAATTTACGATAGATGGACAATTGATCAAAGTGGGCCATCTGCAGTCAAAATGCTCACCTTTTAGAGAAAGCCTGTATAGAATTCAAGATAGCATAGAGGAAAATAGGGTGAAGCAGTGGAATCAGAGGCGAAAGGGAAAGAGAAGGGAAGGGAGAGAGGAAGAGAAGGAATCAAGGGAACACCTGGATTCAGCTGAGCCCTAAGTCGTTTCTACTTCTGGACTTTTTATTTCCATGAGCCGACTGAATTTTTTGAGTGGGTGTGTGTATTTTTCTATGCTTATTTAATGTGGGGTTTCATCATTCGTACCTGCAAGAATCCTGAAGGTTACAACTATTAAAACTATCAGATGGCAATTCCTTCCTGTATCCAACCTTGACAGGAACTATAGGAGGAGCTGTTGGGAATTCCTACTGAGTGCTCACCTCAGCTACAGTCGGAGAAGACATTAGTCCTCCCACCAAGTGTGTTGTGATACTCTAGTTACCTTCTTACCTCTGTCTCTCCTCTTGGGTGGCCAAATCTTTGTGAGCTGTTGTGCAGTATGATTTCTCTCTTTAAATACTGGACAAAGCCTTGGCATGTATTATATATACTTTTAGTACCTTATAGTGTATCTACTAATAGATGATTTTATCCTCATTTATAGATAAGAAAAGTGAAGATCAAAATATTTGTCTGGCCAAAATTCTTACAAGTAGCAAGTAGCTGTATTTTCTTCACTGTGGGAACTCAAGGATTTATTCCAGGGCTTGGCACATAGTAGAACAGTGGTTCTCAAAGTGTGTTCCTTAAGAAACAGCATTAACATCATTGGGGTCTCATTAGGAGTTGTAGTTATCAGCTCTAACCGTGGCAGTGGACCTAGCTCTGGTGGCAATTCTGGTACAGTAAAATTTGAGGATGACTGAATGGATATTCCCTGAGAGTGGAAAAACTGTTGAAGGTGCTAAACAGAAAGCTGGAAGTCTTAGTTAAATAAAAAATTTAATAGAGAATATAGTTCCCTCAAGAAATAATATGATTTCTAAGAAAGTAAAAGAGAAAATGTCTTCAGGTACCCTGACATTACTCTTCTTCCTGTAATTTCAGTTGATTGCTAAGTTATTCTGCCAGAGAATAGAGGTTAGCACCCACCTTGCAGTACACTTGACACAATCACATGAATGAAGACAGTGGTGACTTCCTGTCACACAGAAAAAGAGAACTTCCAACTCTTTGTACTCAAGGTCCCAGGCTTTTCTCCTCTGTTTCTCAGTCTTTCCTTAAACACCAACTTGCCAGGGGAAAAAAAATCATCTTTTACACCATTTAGACCATTGCTTACCTAATGGGACATATAATGTGATGAAATTGCCACCTGGTGGTTGAGATATGGGACAGTTCCCAGGAGCATAATTACACAGGCTGTTACTTAATATTTTAACTGTACCTACTGCAGAAGCATGCCTGTGGAGTTAGTTAATGTTATGACAAGCTGTAGGTTGGAACTGAGATTTTTGACACTTTTAAAATGCCAGAAAAATGAGTTCTTAGATTTTGGAGTGGGGGCAATCACTTGATTCTAGGGGAAGATTATTGTTGATGTAGGCACACAACCGATAGAATAAAACACTAAAGAAGAAAAATAAAAATGTAGCAAATAAAAGTTCAGAATTTAAAATTTGGTACATATATTCACTTTGAAACCAATGTTCCAGTTTTAGGAATGTAAGATCACACATATAAATGAGGCAAGATGGATAAAGTTCATTCTCTCTTTGCCAGAATTTAAAAATATATATTCCTAACAAATCTCAAGTTGTTTTAGGCGTGTTACATGTAGACCCTAACTGTGAAGCACTGAGGTGGTACATTAGTCAGGATAGGATATGGTTTGCAACAAAAACCAAATCAACCTTGACTTATCAATGACCAAACAATATGCACAGCAAAGGTTAGTTGGTTGGCAACTCTTCCCCATGTAGCTGCTCAAAACCCATTCTACCAGGAGGCTCTGACAATTTGTAATTAAATCATCTGCACATGGCCCTCTAGTGTGGAAGAAAAGCCTCATTGGTTTTTCTGTTTGCTCGCCTGGATATGATATTTACTACTCCCCACTTGATATGATTGGGGTTTAAAATGTTCTCCAAAACCTTGTTGTATTGAAGGCTTGGTTGCCAGTTGCTGAGGAACCAGATGGATCATGAGGACACTAACCTCACTAATGGATCAATTAATTAGCTGAATGAGCTGTAAGGAGATGGAGTCCAGTTGGAGGAAGGTGGTCATTGGAGACATGACTTTGAAGGGTGTCCCCTGTCCCCAGTCCCTTGTTTTCTTTCTGGCTCTTCCTTGCTCTCTCCTTCCTGCCTGCCATGAGCTGAGTAGGTTTCCTCCTCCTCCCCTTCTGCTATGATGGTTCTGCCTTGTGGCCAGTCAACCATGGAGTGAAATATCTGAAGCCAAATAAACTTGTCATACTTTTAATTGTATATGTCCAATATTTTGTCCCAGCAATGAACAGTTAACTTATATACAGCTCACTGGTTAGAACCTACCAATAACCTCAGTTAACTGTGAGAAACATGGAAAAATGGGACAAGCCAATCAAATTTTACTGATTAACAAATATCTCTGCCTAAAGTACTTACTTAGTCTAGTTAATGTGATTTTTTTTTTTTAGGCCACTGTTATAGCTTACATCTGGATGTCCCCCTAAAGCCTCATGTGGTCACAGGTGGGGCTTTGGAAGGTGACTGGATCAAGGTCGTGTGATAATGAATCATGAGTATGTGACACGAGACTAGTCCACCAATGGATTTATAGTTGGGTATGATGTTGGAAGGTGAAGCCTGGTGGGAAGAGGGGGTCACTGCAGGCAATGCCTGGAACAGTATATATCCCTCGCCTCCCTTCATCCTGCTGTGCTTCCCACCTGCCATGCAATGGACCATTTCTCCTCTGCCATGCCCCGCTGCCATGTCATCCCGCCTTGGAACTAGCCAGCTACTAACTGAAACCTCTACAAACTGTGATGTGAAATAAACCTTTCCTTTTTTAATTTGTAGGTGTCGGGTATTTTTGTCCCAGCAATGAAAAAGTAACTAAGACAGCCAATTTTATCTCAAATATGTGGACTAACCTGTTGGGACTTCAGGTCAAAATCCTCAGGTCTCGTTGTAAACATTGCCTCTGTCTCTTCAGGTAGCCAGAACATGTGAATTTTCTTTCTGCAGATGATATTCAGCTTTTACCAAAATACTAACAGATAAAGATGTTGCATACAGATTTTGTACAGGATTCCTCTTTCCAACTATTTTTCTAGGATCAAGTCGCTTCTTAGAATCAAAATAGAACCCTAGAAAGTACCATTCCTGGACCTGGTCAATGTTCACAGACATATCTTTCATAAGTTAAGTTTTAATGTAACACCTTCAATATTTATCAAAGTCAATACAAAAGTATCTGCATAGAAAATTCTCTAAATTCTTAAATGCTCTTTGCTGGAAGACCTAGAAGATACTATTCCTCCAGAGACCACCGTGGAATGCAGTGGGGTAGGTGGAGGCCCAGGGACTAGTTAGTTGGTTCGAGTCCTGAGCTAGGCAGTTTTTATCCTGGTGACACTGATTCAATCACTGTGTCTTCTTTGTATCCCAGTACAGAAAACTAAATTGAGGTCTAATATAGTTTCTTTGTTAAGAGTTTGAATCCTAGAGCCAAGCTTAGGTTTAATTTCCAGGCTCACCATTTAATAACTTTGTGGTCATTGGCAAATCACTTAATCTCCTATGCTTTGATTTATTCATCTGGAAAACAGGAGGATAAGAAGAGTAGCTACATCCAATGTTATTGTGAAGACTGTATTGGTTAATATGGGCAAATTCCTTAAATCAGTACTACATCACTTGCTGCCAGCTGTTATTGTGATTAAATTAGGTAATGTTTGTAGAGACCTTTCCACATAGTAAGTGCTTTGTTATGTAGGAACCACAAACATTAACCATTCATGAAACACCAGATCCTTCTTCCTTCATCATTGAATAGTAAGAATATAAAGTTTTGTACTCATTTCTTTCTCCCTTCTCTCTCTCCCACCTCCCTATTGATTACTTAAGGAAATTCAGATCTAGATTTAATGTGCAGTCATATTATCTGCACATCCTTATGTTACTGGATTTATGTTTACTATGGAATCCTGCATTCTACTTTTGAAAGTAGATAGACTACCAAGTTTTCTTTTTCAGTAGTAAAAATGTAACAAGACCAAAATACTTCTTTCTCCCTTTTTGTGAGGCAGAAAGGACTGCAGAGCCTTCCACCCTCCTGTCACCTGTGTTACAGAGGTGGATTTTATAGGAGAGAGACATTCTTTTAGAAGGCAGCAGCTAACAAAATAATAGTCCAAAAAAATAAAAGATAAATAACTGTGGGTCTTTTAAAATGCCTTACAGATTGTTTAAAGGTTTTTCCTTTCTTCTTTTCCTTTTTATTCATTTCTCTTTTGAGACAGGGTCTTGCTATGTAGTTTAGGCTGGCCTCAAACTCACAATCCTCCTTACTTGGCCTCTGAATGCTGAGATGACAGGCTTGGACCACTATGCCCAGCTTATTGTCAAGTTTTAGTGACTCCCACACAAGCTGCTGTCTGCTTCTATGTTCTGTATCCTCCACTGATTAACAAGTACTGTGGCTTGTGCTCTTCTTGAGAGTACTTAGGACTAAGTGCTCCACCCATCACATACAGAAGGATGTAGAATGTGGGCATTTATTTCAGACCGTCCCTGGTTTGACTTGGCCTGCATTACTTCCCTTGCGTGCCGAAGAGGCACAGTTCCTGAAAGATAGAAGATGTTGGAAAGAGTTCAGCAAAATGAGAGAAAATATGGTTGATGACAGGTTGGATGTATTGAGTTCGTAGGAACTGTCAGAGGCCCAGTATATAATAAACTTGGGGAATTTACAAGATGATGGGGAAGAATCATTGCCCAGAGGTTCGCGATAGGTATAAACACCTAGGAAAAAGAGGAAACGGAGGAGAGGGTTTCAGAAAGCATGGCTGGGAGCGATTGAAAGACAGGAAGCTCCCTGCTGAGCTAGTGCTTATTGTTTATACATTTTTTTTTGAATTAGTCATTTTTATTGCCCAGGAATTTCCAACATGATTTTGTTTTATTGCCCAATCTTTTACCTGTGTGTATTTTATTTCCACAATATAATTATAAATTACAAGATGGCAGAGATCACAGGTGATCACAGCTATTCTTTGTCTTCCTATCAATGGAAAAATCACATAGTTCTGGTCTCTGCTCTACTATTCATTAGTGATGAGTACTAGAAAACAGTTGGCTTCTCTAGGTTTTACTTATTTATTTTTCTGCAAAATGAGGCTAATGGTATCCATACTGTAGAGTTTTAGGGATATTTAATGATATATAAAATGCCTGTACATATTAAGCAAGGTGAAATCCAGTTATTACCTTTCCTTCACAGTGGGTGGTAGAGTGTGTATCATATAGTATGGTATGTATAATATCACACTAACAGAACAGATTGACAAAATAAATAGTATATGCATATGGTATAAATATATAGTTTACATATATACTTGCCGTATATGGAAATATGTAAGTGAAGTAAAAATTTGTAGTTGATTTGCATAAGATTTTACAGCCTGCCACAAATTTTGATACTCTGTTTTATGTATTGTATACTATATGTCTATGCATGCATTTAATGGACCCTGAAGCCTTAGAAAACGGAACTAGGTGGAACATTTCCAGCCTTAGGCAAGTCCTGGGCAGTTCACCAGACCTACACTCCAACTTCAAGGTCTAAATTTAGACTGTATGTTGATTACTGTGAAGCTCATTTGACCGTCTTTGTGGCAGGGAAACACTAGGATCGTCCGAAGTTGGACTAGGACAAGCTGAACAAATAGACCACTGGGAGCTAGCTATTTTTAATGGGGAAGACTCCAAGGAGCTTGATTGATGTGACCTAATGTGGAGTTTTCATTTTTCAATCACCATTTCTACAGAATATCTCATAATTGATTGTAGAATCTGAATTCAGAGAAAACCATCAGCTGTCAGTAATTCCTTTTAAGCTCTCTGCAGAGCCAAGTACCACTTTTCTCTTTAAGCACCACTTTTCTCTGCTCTGTAAAGGGAATGAAGCGGCAGAGAAAGGGAGAGTATGTAGCTGGTTTGCATGTGGTGCGGACAGGTAGATCAATCAGATTCGTGTGAGTGTCTTAATCAGAGGCCTGCGGTTCACTGCTGTTGTGGTGGTAGAGCGGCTACCTCCTTGCCAATAGCATCTTCTGTTTAGAGATGCTATTGATTGCTCCTCTCCCTTTCTCTTCTGGGAGAGTTTCCGGCTGCAAGGTGATGTCAGGAGAAGGGCAAGGCGAAGAGTGTTTTGTTAACAGTGCATGGGATTTGGAGCAAGGCTCTAATTTCCCAAGCAGCAGAAGCAGTGCCACTCAATGCGGACTCTTTAGAAACGGGATGAGTGGAGATAGATGAGACAGGAGTGATGAGCCAAGGATGCTAGTGGAAGGGTAGGGGAGGGAAAATGATTCAGTGAGTGGATATGAAGTGGATTTAGTTTCGATGAGAAGACAGCAGGCAGGCTCTGAAGGAGGTCACGCTGAGTGCATTAGCTCTGCCTAGAAAAAAAGGAGAGAATTATTGGTTAAAATACATATATTTTTCCTGGAGAAATGTGAAATCTGGAAATCAGTCAGGGACCGAGGATATAAAGGATCTACCTGTTAGATTGTGCATATAAATCAATATGTCTATGTGGACACTGGTCAGCGAGGTTAAAACAACCTTAGAAACTGAGACCCATCACAGAAGAAACCTAAACTATTTTGAATATGGAATCAGCAGTGAAAAATACAGAATTTAATTATTCCTGATTCAGTTTCTATGAGGATGAATAATTGAATACAATCAAGACTTTTTTTTTTCTTCAAGCCAGAGAAGTATTGCTAGGGGCAAAACTCAGTGGGAGGAAGACAAACCAATTTGAGATTAAAAAATGAGGAGATAACATAATTTTGTATATTGGATGGTTACAAAAATCAAGGATGATTCTTTACTGCCTGATTGTTGTGAAGCAGCTCAAAGGCAGATGTATAAAATGAAGCAAACTCAAATTCCAGCTGCTATAAAGTAGCAAGCTGTGAGAGAGATAAAAAAGGATTTTCAAGATAGATAGACATGGGTTCAATTTCTAGGTCAAGTATTACTCTATTTTGATTAAATTCTTCATTTTCTGAAATTCACTTTTTTTACAAGTAGTATCGGGGTAATATGTGTGCTAGCTTCCCCCTTCTGTCTGTTAAACCTGCAGCTGTTTCCCACCTTTCTCTGTCCTGTGTTGGAGATGGAGAGTTGGCCTGCTGTGATTGCATCTCCTGACCCCTCAGGATTGTCCTCAGGCTGGGATCAGCCCACAGGAAGAAACAAAGCAGTTCTAGAGAGAAGTCGGGGCATTTCTTCCTTACACCTTCCAGGCTTTGGCAGCTGTATCTGATAAGATCTTTGTCTTTTCATAATAGCGCTCCTGTTGGATGGTCTTCCCTCGAAGATTCCTGTTCTCATTTTGGTTTCCATTAACTTTCTTTTCTCTCCTTGCCCATCACCCAGAAAGTCAGGTAAAACCTTTTCATCAACACTAATCACTGTGTTTCTCATTCATTGTCTAATTCTTTAATGTGGTTCATTGCACATTTGAATTAGCTGAAGTGAATCCTATTTTCTGTTGAAATCTTAATTAATACCTAATGATCATAGACGTTCAAAGAAAATGTCCAAGGGTGTGCCTAATCAGTACACAAAGGCGTATGCACTTGTTCCATGTAAAGGCAGCAGGCTTTATTCCGAGAGTCCTCAGAGTCGGCACAGTGGGCTGCCCAGTGGACCCCAAAGATGCCCAGGTCTTAACACCTGGAACCTGTGACTTTCACAATGAGTGGATATTTTAGGTCTTGCAGATGCAAGCAAGTTGAAGATCTCGAGATGGGAGATTATCTTGGATCAGCCAAGTGAGGTTTAGATGTCATGACAATGCCTTGTTACAGGCAAGCAGAAAGAAATTTGACACAGCTGCAGAATGCAGTGTGATCACTGACTCAGGAGGCAGCATTGTTGGCTTCAAAGATGAAGGAAGCAAGCAGAGTTAACAAATGCAAGAAAGGCAATTACAGAATCTGGGAAAGGTAAAGAAATACTTACTGCTCTAGAGTCTCTGGTGGGAGCGTGACCTAAAGATACCTGGTGAGACTGATTTGGATTTCTGACTTCTGGAACTATAAAAAAAAAGTATGTTGTTTTAAGATGTCAAGTCTCTGGTATTATATTACAGCAGCCATACAAAATGCTCAGTGAATATTCCAGGGTTCAGGGCCTGGCTTTGTGGTTGCAAATGCAGAATGCTGTCCTCGGTTACCACATCCCTTTTGGGAATGCACTCACATGATCCAAGATATAAAGCAGATGCATAAAATCACAATGATGATTCATTAACTTCTTATGAGAGATACAATTGTCCTGTTGGTTGGCAGACCTGTCAAACTGACCATTCCATTTTCTCCCTATGGGCAGACAGAATTGGAAACCATTGCTTAATAAGGATGCCAGTATATTGATTTCTAGTGAAAAAATATAAATTCTGTGAGAATCTTCAACCTTTCCACAAGCATCCTGTTTTCCTCTTGCCAGGAGAAAAATCTGGAAAGACAGATCATAATTGAAGGTTGTTTGTGGAACGTTGACTATGAACAAGGGCAGTTAGATTAATTGCTTGCTGGATGTCCACAGGCTAGGACACACTGAAACATGTTTTTGGGACAGGAGCAGGTTGGGTTCCTTTAGCTGGAATGCTATTTTCCACCATCTCTCTAAGGAAAGCCTTGGCAGTAGGTCCATGATAAATAACTGTGCTTAAGCTGTGTTGAAAGCTGTGCTTTATTTGTAAGGATTCTTCTCGTAGTCAATACCTGCAAGGTCACTGCCAGATTAACCTCTGTGATTCTTTCTCATGTGGATAACCATTCCTATACCCTTTGTGGGATATGAAAATACTCTTCTTTTAACTAGAATCGAGTCTTGCTGGCTTTAGACTCACTTGGTTTCTTTAAAGTGGCATGGATATTCTCATTATGTGTTTAATAATGAATGGACAATCATAGTTTCCTTCTTTTCAAATGATGGTGGAAGGATGTGCTACAATTGTTTTCTATAAACTGATGACAAATCTTTATCAGATGGGGTGATGTATATAAAGGGGTTTAGCTCTGTTTCATAGAGAAAGCAATCAATAAATGTAATTTCTTGTTCCCTTGTTCTCCAAATGTCTGGAGTGTGGTAAGGACACGTCAGAATGTTGAAATTCCAAATGGGACCTCAGAACTTGTCATCCTCTGTCAATCTTAAACATCTCACAGAAGCAGAAAATCCAGCATTTCGAGCTCTGTTTCTTTGTTCTTTTGATGAAACATATTGTTCGTGAAAGAAATCTATTTTTCTTTCCATTTCACCGTGATCTAGCTACAGATATACTCTCCAGCAGAGGCAAGATTTCATTATTCCAGAAACCTATGAAATTCTCAGCAGGAAAACACATGTTTAAAAGACAGTGCCTCCATTTTATATGTTTATATATTGTAGAAAAATGAAAATTCAATGATAACTTTATTCCATTTACCTCAAAGGTTTATAAATCAGATCATTGTCTAATAGATATCCTTTCCCCACTTATAATTTTAGAAATATACTCCCATGAACACTGAACTTTGGAGAAAAAAATAATCATCTTCAAAATGTAGCAAGCCTCAGAAATACCATGGGTAACTAGAGACAGCAGTGTTCATGAGGTGCTTGGAAGATGTACACCAAAAAGTGCAAGTGATCAAAAATGGGAGGCACACAAAGACCCAAATACAGGAAGGCGACTTGAAGGCGAAGGTCACTAGAATTCCAGTATCAGGAGTATTTGGAAAAAGAGGCAGGGCTGTTCCTTGGTCAGGTTGAATATGCCACACATAAATAAGCAACTTTTTTATGAGTAAGCAACTTTTAAAACTCATTCTGTGTCACTGATATGTGCCGTGGTGACTGTTTTTTTCCTAAAAAACATCTCTGGAGCAACTCTCATAATTAACTCAAAATCTCAGTCCAGGTGTCTACCTTTAGAAAGTCATCTCACTTCTGTGTACAAGAGAAGACACATGCGCTCTGTGTCCATCTCCTCAGAGAGCTACATGAACAAGTATGACTTAAGGGCATATACTTTTAATGTAGCTGATAATTTTAATCACATCCTGCAAAATGCTGTTAAATTCAGGTGACATGTTTTTGGCTTGCTGGCATTTCTATCAGATGAACACTATGTGGACTCACATTCAGAAGGGGCCTCTTTGACGTGAGTAGTAAAAACCAGTCCAGGAAGGCTTTCTATCCACACGCATACTGACACAAATGACCAGTTCAGTATTTCCAACACGTAGTCATCCAAAGACTTGGAGTTCATCACCTGTGGTGTAGATTGGCAGCAAAAGTGTTCATAACATATCCTCGTTCACAATCCCCTGAAAAGTGCAACACCAAAATGAGCATCGTTACTTTATGGTCAGCACTGGTAGACTCATAATCTAAACTGTGCACCACGGAGACTCATGAATCCCCTCTAACAACTGTGCCTCGATATCCTCTGCCATCCCCATCAATTTATCCAGTTATGGTGATAGCCGAAAGAGGAGTGTGTGCCGCTTTCTGAAGTGCAGCATCTTCTGGAAGTTGATGACAAATAACCTCAGTAGCAGCCCAGATTAGCTCTTCCCCAATAGTAAAACTTTGGTAGTTTTAGCAATGCCCTCTGCCGCTAACAACGATGGTAAATCTGACAGTGCAGACACTGATGATGAAATTGCGGCCTCCAATAATTGCTTCTGTTCTTCATGCTCACATTTTTTTTTTTCTTTTGAAAAACTACAGATGCTTGCGTTTTAATGCAAGTTGCTTATTCTTTCTGTGGCAAAACCGTTTTGTGAATTTTAGGGCTTTGACAGATGGCTGATTGCCACAAGCCGGTTTGGAGAATGTGAATCACCTGTTGCGGTGAACCTGTGATTTAAGTAAGGTCCTTGGTACTTTAAATGCAGCTTTCTTTTTATTGGTAATCTTATGAATTTTTTGCTCTCTGACCACTGGTGTTTCTCCCTTTTGTGGAAGCTCTACAGTCACATTTGTGTATTGCTCATTTTGGCTAGAATTAGCTCATGGGCTTCCCAAAAGTTTGACCAAGAGAAGTGTACAGTGCAGGAAAGAGACAAGGATGGAAGCGGTAAATACGATAACAGGCAGACCATGTGTGGACTAAAATAAGTGTCGAATCCTGACTTAAACCCGCCACTGGATGTAGTTTAGCTGTCACTTGTTACTCACCGATAATAAGTCTGCAAAAAAATCGACTTATTACAGTCCCTGTGGGGACAGCTCTCTGCTAATGATGATCTCCATTTGCAGCTGCTCCCAGGACTAGCATCACCACCCACCCTGCACTTCAGCTCAGCGGACATCAGGTTCTCACAGGAGTGCACACTCTAGATCCTTTGCATGTGCCATTCACAGTTGGGTTGGTTCCTCTGAGAATCTAATGCCACCAATGATCTGACAGAGGGCAGAGCTTGGGTCATAAAGTGAGCGATGAGGAGTGGCTGTATGTACACGTGGAGCTTCTCTTGCTTACCTGCTGCTCACCTTCATCTGTGCAGCATGGGTCCTCCTGGACAGTAGAGACTACTGGAATAGAAAATTCAGAGACAACCCCAAGTACCTCTAGCCATCTGCTTTTTCTGAAGGGGCTAATGACATATGGTGGAGAAAAGATAGCCTCTTTAGCAAATGGTGCCAGAAAAACTGGTTATATACACACCTAGAAGAATGAGGCTACCTCCATTAATCTCACCCTGTATTCAAATCAAATCAAAATAGATCAAAGACTTAGATATAAAAGCAGAAACCCTGAATCTTCTGGAAGAAAAAAATTGACAAAGCTCTTGAAGACACACACAAAAGCAAGAAATTCCTGAACAGAACCTCAAATGCACCAGAAATAGCATCAAGAATTAACCGAGGGGATTAAATTGGATTAAAAACTTTTGCACGGGAAAGGAAACAACAACTAGAGCCAAGAGACACCTTACAGAATGGGAAAAGTATTTCCCAGGGAAAGAGGACTAATCTAGAATATGTAAAAGATTCAAAAAAGATTAGACCCCTCAAAATGAAAGACCCAGTCAAAAGAAAAAAGAGCAATTGAAATTAACAGACACTTGTCTAGAGAAGAAGTACAGATGACCAATAAATATATGAAAAAATGTTCAACATCTTTGGCCATTAGAGAAATGAAAATTTAAGAAGACACTGAAATTCCTTCTTACTCTGATAACAATGGCTATTATTAAGGACTCATAAACAACAAATGCTGGTGAGGTTGTGGGAAAAAGAGGTACCTTTCTGCATTGTTGGTGGGAATGTAAACTGGTACAACCACTATGGAAACCAGTATGGAGAATCCTCAAAAAACTAATGATAGAAATTCCACTTGACCTCTCTGGGGATCATCCAGAAAGAGTTAATGTTATCATATTACAGTGATACATCTGTACTTATGTTTATAGTAGCACAGTTTAAAATAGCTAAATTATGAAAGCAGTTTTTGTGCCCATCAACAGATAAAGATAAAGGTAGTGTGGTGTATATACAGATTGGAGTACTACTCAGTGATAAGGAAGGAAATACTTGAATTTTTAATAGGATGGATTTTGAGACCATAAAACTTAGTGAAGTAAATCAAACACAGAAGGTTAAATATCTCATTCTTCCTCTAATATGAGAAGCATAAAATATAAATAATTTAAACAGCCAAGTAAAAGAGAGATGGTAAGAAAACAGGGAAGTAGACTCTGTGGAGATGGGAAGGGGATCTGGAGGAAGGAGGAGAGGGGAGGCAGCAGGGGCAAGTTAGGATAAAAATGATCAAGATTCATAAATTTTTTTCCAACCTCTATGTCTTCGAGAGTTCTTCCTATTTTATTCTCCAGGAGATTTAGTGTTTCTGTTTTAATGTTTAGATCTTTGATCCACTTTGATTTTAGCTTAGTACATGGTGAGAGACATGTATCTAGTTTCAGGTTTCGGCATGTGGTAAGCCAATTTGTCCAGCATCATTTGTTAAAGAGGCTATCTTTCTTCCAGTGAGGGTGTTTGGCTCCTTTGTTGAAGATGAGGTATTTGAGTGTGTTTGTAGTTATTTCTGCATCTTCTAGCCTGTTCCATTGGTCCTCGGGTCTGTCTTCGTGCCAATACCATGCTGTTGTTATCACAGAAGCTTTATAATATAATTTCAAGTCGGGGACTGTGAAGCCCGTGCCTTATTCCTGTTGCTCAGAATTGTTTTTGCTATTCGTGGTCTCCTCTGGTTCCAGATAAATTTCATGATTGCCTTTTCTAATTCTGTGAAGTATGTTATTGGTATTTTGATTGGAATTGCATTAAATCTGTATAGTAATTTAGGAAGCATGGCCATTTTCACTATGTTGGTTCTTCCTAACCACGAACATGGGATATCTTTCCATTGTCTGAAATCCCTTTCAATTTCCTTTCTTAAGAGTACTGCAGTTTTCAATGAAAAGATCTTTTACTTGTTTTGTTAGATAGATTCCTAAGTATTTTCATTTTTTGGATGCAATTGTGAAGGGAATATCTTCTGTTATTTCTTTCTCAGTGAGTTTGTTATTGGTATATAGGAACTCTATGGTAAAAAATAAAAATTAAATAAATAAAAAAAAGATCAAGATACAATATGCATGTGTACCAACTAACCACAATATGCATGTGTACCAACATGAATGTATTTACTATGTATTACAAACATATACTAAAAAGTAGTGTCTTAGTTACTTTTCTCTCGTTGCTGAAACAAAATACCCAACTCCTAAATTTAAGGAAAGAAAAATTTATTTAGCTTCACAGTTTGTAGACGTGTCCTATAGATTGACATGTATGATAAAGAGGCACCATTCATCCTTTGTTATAAAGACTAAAATGGGAAAATGCATTTTAATAACATGGCAAATGTCAAGCTTTATATCAAATCACCAAGTTGTGAAGTAAATTACTATTTGGTCTTAGTTAGATACAGAAAAAAGGGGACAAAGATAATAATAATGATAAAAACCTTAAAGTAGTTGTCAGCTAGTCTCTTAGAATTTTTGAAAAGTAGCTAATGGAAGCCTTCCTTCGCCTAAGTATCTTTGTTTTAGTAATTTTCATTTGGCCTCCTATGTTATGTAATGCAATCCCTTCAAAAACAGAATAGTTAGTTATTATTATGCTTCCTTAGAGAAGTTAGATTTTGCTTAATAGTTGTGGAAATAGAAGCTCAATTGGTTAAATATTATTGCAAGTTAATTTATTTGAACTCTAGATAAGAGCTTTCTTTCATTACACAAATATTTCATTTTTTTTTAAATAGACAAATTAAGTGGAGCAAAAAATAGACAATGGATGAGAATATTAGACTGATGCTTTTAGGAATACAAAGTGATAGACTGGCACTAATAGAAATGACTAAATTGCCTTTTAGTGCCTAGAAATAACTAATTCATGTCACAACAAATGTCACTACTTACAAAGACAATCCAGGCTACTAAGTGTTATTTCCCTTGAATTAAGACACCTGTGAACTTCTGGAACTTTCCTTTATAATGTTAGTGTGAGAAAGGAAAAACAAGCTTTCCTTGTTGGGACAGAACATCTGATCCCCAAAATTTACAGGAGGGGAGATTAATTTTAGCTTATGGTTTGAGATGGTTTAGTCCATGGGTGACTGGCTCCAAGGCAGAAGCATCATGGCAGAAGGGACATGGAACAAAGCTGCTCACTTCTTGGCAGCCTGGAAGCATAGAATGGGGGCAAAGCACCAGAGTGGAAGGGTCTACAGGCCAGATATAGAACCCCTGATCATACAGTATTTCCTGTAAGTAGGCCTCACCTCCTCATAGCCCATTCAGCTGTGAGGGGTAAGCCCAATGGTGAGGTTAGCCCACTCACTATGCATTCTCCTTCCCAGAAGTCTCTTAATTTAGTCAAAATGACAATCAGGATTAAACATCACAGATAAACACCTTGCAGGGGCTGTTTATTAATAATTGTGGTCCTTCTTATTACTAGTGCTAAACATAATTTAGGAAGGTTACAAAATGTAATTCAAATTGGTCTGAAGATAGCAGGGTAACATCTTGTGTAGAAAATGGGTGCATAAGTTTTAGTTTGTTTCTCATTCTGTATAATATTATTGTCTAGTGCATGTACCTAAATTGGCAGTGTAGGTTCCTACTCAAAATCCTATCCTTACCCCACAGTTCTGGGGAATGAACATAGAAGCTTCTCATTGAGTTATATTCCCACTCCTTTTTATTTCCATTTTTCACTAAGTCACTAAATTGCTCAGATTGAGCTTCCATTTGCCATCCTCTTGCCTCAGCCTCTCATCGTTCTGAAAATACAGGCTTGCAGAATGATGTTCTGCTCCTATTCAAAAATTTTTGATAATCTCCATCCCACTTAGCAAACAATCCATGTTCTCCCTGACTGTCCTTTTTTTCTACATTTCCACAAATCTTTGAGCTATGAAATTTCAAAGGAGTAAGAGGGATAGAGAATATGAGTTCACCTTTGGAATGAGGTTTGGTTCTGAATTCCAGTCTAGCTATTTCTGAGCTTTGTAAACTTTGGCAAGTTTCTTAGCTACAGCTTTTTCTTCTATAAAATAGGCATAGAACCCACCTCAATAGATTGTGGTGATGACTCTTAATTACCAAGTGTAACATTTTGGCATCATGCCTGGCATATAGTGAATGTTCCACAGATGATAGGCCTCTATTGCTGTTGTTATCAAGGCAAATCAAAGTTCGCTTTGGCAATCATATGCCTTTTAGCATTAAATGCTTTCATATTTTATCTCTACTTTATCCATGTATTCATTCACTTATTCATTCTATAAATATTTTGGTTGTTTTTTGCTTCACTTTGAAAGTCTTATGTGACATCAGATGATCAAATGCAGGAGAATCATCAGAAAGATAATAAAAAAGCTCTTAGATGAAATGATTAATGTTTTGTACTCTCTTTTGGCTTTCCTATGAGTGATACTCATTTGTTTAACCAAAAATGCACTTGCAGATTTAATCTTCATACCACAGCGATACATGCACAACCATGTTCATAGCAACACAATTTGTAATAGCTAAGTCTTGGAAACAACCTAAATGCCCAACAACTAATGAATGGCTAAAGAAGATGTGGTTTTTCTACACAATGGAGTACTACTCTGCCATAAAAAAGGATAAACTAGAGACATTTGTAGGTAAATGGATGCACCTTGAGCACATACTCTTAAGTGAAATAAATTAGACACTTATCAGTACACATCAAATTGTTTCTCTGATATGAGAAACCATAAGTGTAAATAAGGACAAAGAAGTATAATGGATATTATGTTAAAAAAACCCAAAAGATGGTATTCAAAAGAGAGGAGAACTAGATAGGGAGAAGAGGGAAAAGAAGCAAGGGAAAAAGAAAAGAAAGAAGACAAGGAAAAAATGGAAAAATGTAAATAAACCTGTCGCAAATAGGGACGTTTAGGGGAACAGAAGGGAGGGGAGGGGAAGAGGGGGGAAAACCAAGATATATCACGTATGGGTACAAAATAACCGTGTTGAATATGATCATTATGTATACAGTGTACCAATACATGTTCTTGGTAAATATAAAAAAATGCACTTGCCATGAACTCTATCACACTAGAAATGTGGAGTATACTGAAATATTGCAATATGAACTGTGGTATATAGATTCTGTTAATAACATTTTTTCTAATTCTTTATGATTCTCTGTGCCTACATAAATAGAAAGACATTTCATTTTATTTTGGTCTCAGGTTTCTTGTTTTAGGCTCTGATAATACAGAGCCCAAGTTTATTGTTTAACAAGGCAGCATTTGGGATGGAGCTCATAAACATGTCCAGACTCAAGGTATAAATTGAATATTAAATAGAAAAACCCTGTGTATTACAGAAGCATTCACAGAAGTGAGCCTCCCTGAACTCTGAAACTCCTAAAAGAGGACTGAAAATTTGGAGACAGATCTCTTTACTTCACGCTCAAAGTGATGTACATACGCTTAAAAATATTGTCTTTATTAGCCTTATTATTTTTAGACCAAACATTTAAATACATCTTTCCATCAGCAAGATATGTAAGACAACACAACAAACACTCATACACAATAAATAGAGATAATTTCAGTGTAACCTTTCATTCTCCTAATTGCCTTTCTCTTATTACTCTTGATCTGCTATTATGATTGTTCCACTACATTGTCCTTCTAATGACTTTGCCTGGGAAGATTGGGAATTTATTATCTGGAATAATCCTGAGCAGAGTAACTTGTGAAAAATAGTGTTATAGTTAAAAGTAACATTTTTCACTTTTTTCAGTCACTTTTTGCAAATCCTACCAGACTTTAAAACTGTAGCTTAAATTCTTCTACTTCCGTCAACTTTCTGGGATAATTTCAGTCCAAGTTACATTTGGCTCCTATTTTTTGTAGTCCATTAGAAGTTATTACAGTGCTCACCAATGGTCAGTTATTTCTTTGGATTATTATAGGTCCTTCATGGAGTTGTAAGGTTTTTGAAGTCAGAGATATGGTGTAATGTGGCCTTAAGAACAAATCTCATTACCAATAATAAAGTTCATTTTACTCATAAAAAATAATATTAATGCTGTTTTAAATTTTTATTATTTGTAGGACTTTACAAGATATTTTCCACGTGTACTGTTCCTTTTGGTTTTTCTTAGTTCCCTTTGAGTGAGCTGTTTGGTTTACAGATTAAGAAATGTAATGAAATGAAAAATTGAGTTATGTATCAAAACTCAAACCATACCATAGAATTCACTGACTACAAAGTAGAACAATTTTGTTGGCATCTCAAGCCCAACTTGACTTTATTATAGTTAACCCATAAAAATAGATTTATAGTATTTTTATTCTTTGGAAAAAATACGAAAACTGAAGAAAAATTAGGACTTGAAAGGGGAACAGGTTAATCTCTTTCTTTTCTTTTCTTTTTTTTTTCAGTGGCAGTACTGGGGTTTGAACCCAGGGCCTTTGCACTCAGTTACAGCCCCAGCTCTTTAAAAATAAATTTTTTTTTGAGATGGGATTTTACTAATTCACCAAATTGTTCAGGCTGGACTCAAACTGGTGATCCTCCCGCCTTGGCCTTCCAGAGTGCCGGGATTATAGGTGTGAAGCACTATATCCAGTCAAATTAATCTTGTCAGTTTGACCTGGTTTGAGAGATGCCAGTCAAATTAGGAAAGGGCACTTCTGAGTGTGTTGGTGGGACGTAGGGGTGTGGCCTTGGGGACTGTATATGGTCCCTGGCCTCTTCCTCTCAGTCTCTTCCCCTGCTTTCTGCTTCCCAGATAGCACTAACTGGAGAGTTTTTTTCCACCACTCCCTTCTGCCATGATATTTTTGCCTTGGAGCCAGGTGGACGTGGACTGAAGCTTCTGTAGCCACTAGACAAATTGAACCTGTCTCTCTTTAAATTGTGTGTGTCAGGCATTTTGTCCCCATGACAGAAAGCTGACCAATAAGCATGACTTATTTATTTATTTACTTATTTAGTTCCAGGGATCGAACTCAGGTCCTTGTGCTTGCTAGGCAAGCACTCTAACCACTGAGCTAAATCCCCAGCATATTATTTCTTAACTTGGATCTGTATATATTATTTTTCGTACTAGGAAGAAGGAAAAACAGGGTGCAAAGACAAGGCTATTGATAGCACAAACCTCACTTTTATGGAAACTAGCAATTATACTTCCTGTAGGTAGATGCAACATTGGGTTGATATGCATTGCAGACATTTGCCTTCTTGCTCAGAAATCCTTGGCTATCCAACCTGTTCAGCACATTAGTTTAGAATAAATACTAGAAAATGATTGTATGGTCCAAAGCAAATACTGGTACAATAATAATAAACAATATTAGGCAAATTTATTGGGATGTTCAATCAAGGAAGGAACATAAACTAGAAGTATCTTTTTGGCATAGGATAAGAATTACTCTGTAATGGCTCTTTAGACTCATATTTTCTGGAAATATAATTTATCTTAGTAAGTGGAGAACAGAATTTAGGAAAATTTCTTTCCTCTTTCTTTCTTTCTTTCTTTCTTTCTTTCTTTCTTTCTTTCTTTCTTTCTTTCTTTCTCTTTCCTTCCTACCTCCCTCCCTTCCTTCCTTCTTTCCTCCCTCCTTCCCTCCCTGCTTCCCTCCTTTCCTTTCTCTCTTCCGCTCTCTCTCCTTTCCTTTGTTTTCTATCAGTTCAAGAGACTTGAGTTCCTAAAATTGCCAAAACCTTCAATATATAAGTTGTTATCATCCATGTACGAGTTCATTCCTGAAGGTGCCACTGAGAATTTAAAAATGGAAGGTATCTTCTTTTCAGAAAAAAAATAACACTTGCACACAACTATTTCACAATTAGTTTCAATGGTGTCATAGGCATATTCTTGGGCTCAGGGGGATGTTCTCAAAATGGCTTGTGGTCACAACTACTGGAGGTCTTTTAAAGTATGTAGCTATACTGTCCACCCTAACAGATGCTGGTGAATAGATTTGAGATCATTTTCTTTAATGTGAGATCCAAGGAAGAAAAAGCCAACAGATATGATGAGAAAAACAAAGGGGGTTTTTAGGCCGTCAAGCATAAATCAGAGGAGAATCTACATAAACAAATCAATTGACTATTTGAAAAATACGTTTCGGGGGTGACTTTTTTTCATAAAAGTATTCCTCTCATTTTGCCCATAAGAGTCAAGAAAAATATATTTGATGCTTTAGTCAGCTTTTCCATTGCTGGCCATCATACCTTGCTACCACACTTAAAGGAGAGGTTTAGGGGCTGGGGATCTAGTTCAAGTGGTGGAGTGCTTGCCTAGCAAACTCAAGACCCTGAGTTCGATCCCCAGCAATAACAGCAACAACAACAAAAATGGGAGAGGGTTAATTTGGCTTGTGTTTTAGGGGATTCAGGCCATGGCCAACTGGCTCCAAGGGAGAAACATCAAGGTGGAAGGGAATGGTGGGAAAAGGCTTCTTGGTCCATGAGGGCCAGAAAACAGGACAAGGAAACTATGCGAGAGAGGAAGTAGTGAGGCAACAGATGTAGCCTCCAAGGTCACACCTCCATGACCCACCCAGACTCCCAGAAGTGTGTTCCACCAATTTCTTGGGCAACTCTGAAGCCAAGCAAGTTGACACAATCAAGCTTATCACAATAGATATTGAAAAGCTATGGCAGTGGAAAGTTTTGCATAATGTAGTGTGGAGAGAGAGTTTGCAGGATGCAGCACAGTGTAGAAGGGTCTCTTTCCACAGCTGGAGCATCTTCTAAAACATGATAGTATGTTTTCCCTTTGTCAGTGTGAACAGCTGGGTGAAAATATACAGTTCATTTTGAATGTGAAAGTAACTAAGGAGTCAGGCAAGGATGATCAGTGATTATTAGATCACAAGGAACATACTCTAATAGAAAAATAAAACTCTCAAATGAAAAGTTGACAGATCAATGATGAGACATTTTAGACATTAATAAATATTTTCTTCATGGATTCCCACTGGGAAACAAGCTACACCATTTGCAAAAATTACTTCTTTGCTGTCTTATACAGAAAAAACTGCAGGGTACAGAGTACGGAGCTAAATATATGGTGATTAGAGGTCAAAAATCTCTAATTCCAAGTGTTATCTCTTCCTTCTTTTCTAGTTTAGTGCCAGTTACAAAGATGGATACTATTTTCAGTTTCTAATCATTAGTATTTTAAATGTTGCAGGTTTATATGTGCTGATGAAAAGAACATTGTAGTGATTTTTTTCATCTGTAGAAATTTCCTTTCTATAACTTGGTCTTGTTAAATGGCTTGTTGAAAAACACAGTAAAGATGGTTTATAGCAGATCCAGTGGAAGAACATTTCTTGAATACATTTATATGTAAACAGGTGGAATTGCAGAGTATTATGGAGAATACTAAGTTGAAGAGACAATGTACCTTGATTGCTATTCTTTAGGTTTGGAGAGTTCTATTTTTCTTCTTATGTTTATTCCTGAAGGATGGCTTGTGTGTGTGATGGGAAGGGCTGTTAGATGCTGGAAGATCACACATTTATTCAGTAGACATTAATTGAGTGCCTACAATATTAAAGTAAGATGGTAAATCTTAGGTGTACAGATGTGATTTTGACTCAGACCTCAAAAACATCTGTAATTTAGTGGAACTGTAAGATAGTAACTAAGAAAATTATAAGACTAGGGGATACAGGGAAGAAAACCAGAGCAAGTGCATGTATATAATTCCCCAAGAAGGAGTGCTGGGGGACTGTGTCACCTCTAAAGTTTCTTTAATTAGTTTTTGTCTTAGTTTATCTCATATTTCTATAACAGAACATCACATACAGGGTAATTTATCAAGAAAAGAAATTTATTTTCTCACAGTTCTAGAAGACGAGAAGTCAAAGATTTGGGGGCTGGCACCTAGTGAGGACCTCGTTGCTGCATCATCCTGTGGAGGAAGGGCAAGTGAAGTTTTGAGGCAACCAAGGCTAACTGCACGCTATCTATTCCCACTATAGGGAGGCCGCTACCACAATAACAGCCCTAATCCATTCACACAGGCAGTCAGCTCAGGAGTCAGCTCTTAAAGGTCCTCTCTCTTAATATTTATACAATGACAATTACATTTCAACATGAGTTTGAGGGGGACAAATATTTAAATTATAATATTCTACTGCTGGCTCGTCACAATTCATGTCTTTTTCACATGTGAAATAGATTCATTCCATCCCAATAGATCCAAAGTCTAAACTCATTCCAGAGTCCCCTCAAAAATTCAAAGCCCTGAACTTCATCTGAATGAGGTGTGAGTGAATCTTGGGGCACTCTTCATCCTGAGGCAAATTCAATTTAAATGTGTGCCTGTAAAATCAGAACAAGCTGTCTGCTTCTGCAGTGGTGAGCCAGACATGGGTAGAGTTTCCTACTCCAAACAGGAGGAATAAGCAAGAAGAAATAAGTAAAGGCCCTGAGGGTGATTTTCTCTGACTCCATTCTCCCATCCTATAAGCACCCAGAGCAGAGGTTTGGACGGTATCGTCCCGTGCAGGAAAAGAAGAGCAAATGAATGCATGGGAGTGGACAACACACAGTCTGCTCCTCACGTAACTGAGCTACTCACTCCCGTGACATTGGCATCTATCTATTCAAGAGAGTGCAGCTCACACCGTACAGCCCTCGGCTCTTCACTCTGAGTGCCACGTTTCAACACGAGTTTCTGAGATTGCAATTGTTCAAACAATAGCAGTACCATATTGAGCCTCGCGATTTTCTAACAAATGCTCTTGCTTTAAAAATAGTATGTCCGTTGGGAATTTAGTTCAAGTGCTAGAGCACTTGCCCAGCAGGCCCAAGGCCCTGAGTTCGATCCCCATCATCCCCCAAAAAGTAATATGCCCATTTTTGGTTTTTTGAGGCAAGTCATGTACTAATACAAAAGGAAAAAGTAGTGTGTCTATTACATTCTTCTAAAATTCCTACTTTGAGTGTGTCAGCTGCTTACTTTTGGAAACACGATTGATACAGATTTGTAAGACATTGAATCACACTGTAAGTGAATCCTATCTAAACACGGATGGCAAATTTGTGAACATACCCCCACACTGATAAGAGAATATTCAGTGACTAAGGTAATTCAGTGTTAAGTTGAAGTGCATAATACTGTCACAGGCACACAGTGATTTCTGTGAAGTTTCTCGCCAATGAAATAATATGTGCTTGTATTAAAGGGTGTTTAGTTTGATAATGGCTTTTGCAGATATTTACAAACTTAGGCCTTTTAAGAGGTTGGCTTCCACATTGATACCCTGTGTTCTTAAGTAGAATATGGACATGGGCTAATGAATGCCAGTATATGTCTGTATATAGAAATTCTCTTATTCTCTTATTACCTATCAACAGTTGAGAATCCTATCGAGGCAGCTCCATGAGTTAATGTGGATTGCCTGGGATTGTTTCTCCACCACACTGTTATGGAGCTTTACCTTGTTAACTTTCCCTAAAGTTTTCTTTTTTACTTGATAACTATTGATGAATATTTTCCATGTAAGACAGGTTTTCTTATCTCTCTTTTGACACAGACAGAGGCCACCATAGGGACAGAGGACTAACAAATGCCTGGACTATTAACCTGCTATTCATTAAAAGCACAATTTGTGTTTTCTTGAGGCAATCAGGCACTTAAAACTGTTTTTTGCTAAAAAGTAGTGATTCTTCATTTGGACTTACAGATGCCCAATAAGCAAATAAAAGATCTATCTTCTCTATTACCTTGAAACTTTGGGTCAGACTCTTGCTCAGCTTTGCATATGGGCACATGATTCATTCTGGGAGTGTCTGTCTAAAAGTTGGCAAAACAAGATTAATTAGCTCTCAATTTACATAACCTACCTCATTGCCTTTCAAGACTAAGGACACCAATGATAAGAAATTTACAGGAACATTCAATTAGCAGTGAACACCCCGAAGTCTCTAGTCATTGCCCTAGATTCTAGCAGCACCTCCGCAAGACCGAGAACGCTCCAGCTCCAAACAGAAATGATCATCTCGTGGAGATGGAATTATTTCCTCAAGCAATAAGGACTTCTCTAGGAGCCATCTTCCAAAACCAGAACTGAGATAGTTGTTAACCAGACCCTAATCCATTCCAGAAAATCCGTGAAGCTAGTCTCCTTCTTTAGTTTATAAGCCAGTCTGACCCCTCCATCAGAGCTGTGTCATCTTCAGGCACCTCCCTATTTTCTCTTACTTCTCACTCTGCCTAATGAATCTGCCTATGCCTCACACTGATGCGTCCCAAAATACTTTTCTGTGACAAATTGATGAATTTACCTGGGTGAGTTGAGGTTCCATCTCTCCTTTGGGGGGCCTCCACGGACCCCATCCAGTGATGCTTTCCTTTTTTTAAAAAAATCATTTTGTGAGGATCTTTGCAAAAACAAGATGGACAGACACCCACCATGTGCTATGTAAACAGATGCGATTATCAACTTCTTCCTGAGAACCAACTTTTTTATCCTATGGATAGGTTTCAGTTTGGTGCTTCAGGTAACATAGGTTTACATTTGTGATTTAATTTGAAAAACACTGAGATTATTTAGTCCATGAAAGCTCAAAGTGTAAATGCTGATTGGATATTTCTCAGTGTTTCTCAGAGCCTGACTCAAGAATTTCCTTCACAATAATCACTTAAGTTACTATTAGTGAAAATAGATTCTTCAACCCACCAAAACCTCCTTAAACACTTTTTAGAATGTTGTCCAGGGCCTCCATTCTGTACAAATTTCTTAAAACAACTTCTGTGTACACCTAGGTTTGAAACTGTGATAACAGGTTAGGTAGAAGATTTTTGAAAATAAAATTCATTAAATCATTGAGTGTGTCAGTCTGCTATTTGTTTGGTCTTTGGGCAAGAAAGTTGATTTTTTTTTTTTTAAAGAAAGACAATGGCTGTCTGGTTTGGTTTGGGTTGAACAGATAAATTAGGTCCCTGTGTACTTTGAACACTGCTTCTGGTAACAGACTTGGTTCTCCAGCAACAATAACTTTCCAGTTTTAGTGGGGCTGAGTGAAAAACATAATCACTGATTGATGGCTCGCCCCCTGCAGTGTTTTGAACCTGTAAAGAAGCTAAGACTGGTGACTGATTTGTGGTTGAAAGGGGCTAAATGTTCTCTCCTGGAGTTCAGGGAACCAGCTGCTTCCTGAGCTGGCAAAGGAAAGAAAACCTTGAGGCTGGAAGCTTCAATTTGCATGAGATGTACTAAGCAATCCTCCCATTAGCTGACTCTTGCCTCTCTTGATGACTACCTTAGGGAGGAGATGGGGGTTGTGAACTTTGAAGTGATTATTAATTATTCATGCCTCCTTCGCCTGGATGGAGGTAACCTGCATCTCAGGAGCCAGGCCCAGAATTCATTATCTTCCTGTCGATGTTTGCAATAAAAATAACACTGAATATTAATCCTTTCACCTTCCTTCTTAACTCTCTTTTCTCCCTCCTCCATTCTTAAACTAGGTTATGCAAAATCCTGACTCTCCCTTAATTTTCCTCATCCCTACATCATTTATTGTTTATTCAACTATTCAGAGGCCCATTAAATTGAAAATTAATTTCGAGGGGTACTTGCTTGCTTGAAAGCTCCCTAGGATGCAGTATTTCCTCACTCAGGTTTTCATTTTAATTTTTTGCATGTGTGTGATAATCACGTCATGACTGGTGACCTGTCATCTGTCCCTTTTTTATTTCATAATTTGAAATTTTAAGAGTTTTATGTTATTCTTTTTCAAGTATAGCTCTCTAGAGACTTTGCTGTCCTGCCTTAATCAAAGTTTTATAATAAAAAGCAGAGAATTTAACTGTCTTGTCGTGTGTGTGTCTGACATATGTCTCATCTGTCTGTCTGTCTGTACAGTCTGTGCATTACATTTTTAAAAAAGGGAGCCAACAGATAAATCATTACTTCTGAGCAATAGAAGTTAGTGTTGTTAGTGTCTTATAATAAAAGAGTAATCTGTCTCGTCATGTAATATATCGGCACAAGAATTGTTTCAGGGATAGAGTAACTCGCTGAAAACTTGGTATGATTTTTAAACAGGAAAAGGACAATATAAAAATGATTGCCACGACATAGTAGTAGTTAATTCAACAATGTGTGGCAGTCACTGAGTTGAGGTCAGGAAATATATGGCATTAGTGCTTCCAATCATTGCTTTTTTGGAATTGTTCCAGTTTTCCTCTTTTTTATTTTCTCTTTTTTCTTTTTCCCCCTCTTTGTTGAACTTCGTGTTGAGCAGCTCTATGGATTCTGCCAAATGTATAATGTCATGTACCCACACTTCTGGTGACATATAGGAAAATTTCCCTGCCCTTTTTATTCATTGCTCTCTGCCTTGTCCCCAGAACTCCTGAATTCTGCGAATCTTTTTAGTCTCTCTAGATTTAGCTATTCCAGAATGTCATGTAGTTGGACTCATGTGGCATGTAGCCTTTTCAGACTGACTTTTTTTTTTGCACTTAACAGTATGCATTTGAATTTCCTCAGTTACTCCTTGTGATTTAATAGCTCATTTCTCTTTCATCACTAAAATGATATAAAATTTTATGGATGTGTCACAGATTATTTAGCTATTCACCTATTGCAGGATATCTTGGTTGCTTCCAAATTTTTTACTTTCTTTTTTTCAGTGTTTTGAGACAGTGTCTCTCTCTGTAGTTCAGGGAGACCCCAGACTCACTATGTAACCCAGGCTGGCCTTGAACTCTCACCAGTCCTCCTGCCTCAGCTTCCTGAGTAGGCTTTCAAGTTTTGACACTTTTGAATAACTCTTCTATAATTGTTCATGTATAAGCTTTTGTGCGGCATAAGTTTTTAATTTGGGTAAATACCAAGGAGTGTGATAGCCAGGCCTCTGGTAAAACCGTGTTTAACTTTGCAAAAAACTGTCAAATTGTCTTGTAAATTAGCTCTACCATTTTGGGTCACCAGGGGCAATGACTGAGACCTTCTGTGGTTCCACAAACTCTCTAGTATTTGGTGTTGTCAGTGTTTGGGGTTCAGCCATTTTAATAAATAAATATGTGGTGTTTTCTTACCTTTTTAATGTGTAGTTTCCTAGTGATATGATGCTGTGCCTATTGTCACGTGGTTAGTTGCCATATTTGGTGAAGTGTCTGTTCAGATATTTTGTCAATTTTTGAAATGTATTGCTTTTTGCTTGTCAAGTTTTAAGAGGTCTTTGTAAGTTCTGGGTACAAGTCTTTCTTTGTTATGTGTTTTTGCAAATATTTTCTTCTAGTTTCTGGCTTTTGTTATTATGCTCTTAATATATTTTTTGGAGCAGATGTTTTTAATTTACTGATGTCTGACTTAACAATTTTTTCTTTCATGAATCATGCCTTCTGTCCCTTTTTTTGTATTTTCTTTTCTCCTGTTTCCTATCTTCTTCCCAATTCATATGAAGTTCTAAGTGTCACAGCTTTATGATTTTTTATTCAGGTTATTATTGGCAAGTATATTTTTTTCTCTGAATTTTAGTTTGTAGACTCTTTGTGTAAAAAGAGGAAATGATAACTTTGCTTACTCCCTGAGTAAGATGGAAAAGTTTTGTAAAGATTATGTAAAAGTATTTTTATTACAAAGTGAATGTTTGTTTTCCTCAAATCCATATGTTGACACCCTACTGCTCATGGTAATGGGATCAAGAGGTGGAATATTTGGGAGACAACTAGATTTTAAGGATGACTTTTGAGTGGATTGTGAGGGCATCACCTGGTTTCATACTTGAATGCACTATGAGAAGGTGAGACCTAGATGGAGGAAGTGGATCATGTGGGGGTGACCTTGGGGACTATATCTGGCCCATAATATCTTCATCTCATTCCCTGCTTTCTGCTTCCCAGATGCTATGAGTTGAGCAACTTTGCTCCATCATACCTTTCTGCCATGATGCTTCTGCCTTGGAGCCAGCCAATCACAGATTGAACCCTCTGAAACTGTGAGCCAATAAACCTTTTCTCTTTTAAATTTTGTGTGTCAGGCATTTTGTCCAACAATGGGAAAGTTGACCAATAAAGGAGCCCCAACCAAATGTAGATTTAAAAATAAGACTGTTTTTACCTAAGACAATTAAACTTGGAAAGTAACTTTTTTTTTTTTAAATTTAGCACCTAATATTTTGGCGCACTAGCCTGGTGAACTTGGATGAATATTATTATACTGTGAGTCCAAGGTCATATTTTATCCTGAGAATTGATTTGGCAGAAAAGACATTTCTGTTTTAGAACCTTATCCCCAAGTCTGCCGCAAATATTGGATGAACAATTATTCTTTAAATTGATGATGTAGTGGTTTTCAAACTGTGTTCTATAGATCCTCTGGGGCCCTCAAAGTATATTTATCCTGTGCTGTGAGGGAAGAGAAGTGCTGACGGCATTGAGCATGCTGAAGATCTTTCCCCACTTCACTCTGTTTTTTCCAGAACAACTTTCCCATGTAAATTACATTTTGATGTGAAATTGTATTTGAGAAAATGGTTTTGCTGCTAACAAAATGTTTAATTTTATCAAGATTATAAATTGGAATTCAAGATTCTAAATGAGTTCACTGTTACTTTGAATTAGAAACTGGCTCATATATTTCAAGCCTGTTTCTGAGAAGAATTATACTAAAGGCATTAGTTGTATTATATGTTTAGAAGGCTATTGAGTCCATTGTCTCAGGTATAGTGGTGGGAGAGTCACCTTTTCTTACTTTAAAACCTTCTGTTTTTATAACTGCCTGTGACAGAGTCACTATGTCTTGTCACTGATTCAACTCAAGTTGAAAAACACTTATGCTCATACTCTAATATGTTTTCTCTCTCTGTCACTTGATTTATAAACTTGGCCTTTATATCTTGAGAGCCAGAGATGTGATATAGACTTGAGACATAAATGATGAGGTTTTCTTTTTTTACTATTCTCTTTCCAAAGAGACAGAGCAAGCACAGGTTAGAAACAAGAAATGTGTGGATAGAAATATAAGAAAAGAAGCCTCAATGGAAATGAACTCAAACAATCAGATATTCAGTTTATTACTTTCTAGTGCTCTGTGTTTTGTATTTATTTCTCTAAATTTGTTGTCTGAGACATTTATTTCGATTAAGTTACTGTTATCTTTTTACTGGTTACATTATGTTTCTAAGTAGATGTCCATCTATTGCAAAACAAGAATCATGTCTTACCATAACAATGCAACCATTAGTGCACAATAATAACTAAACATTTTTATGAGTGCTTGTTTTGAGTCAATCAATGTTATAAGCTCTTTGATTCCATCATGATTTTTAGCCCTCAAAATCATTGCAAACTGTGCATTATTATTCAATTTGACACCTGAAAAAATAAAGGCTTTCTGAGATTGAGTAGCTTTTGCATGATACCATGGAAAATATTTTTAAGAACAGAAATAAAACCAATTATGACTGAAAAAGAAAGAAAAAGGGTAAAAAAGATGGAGGGAGGGACTGAAAGAATAAGATCACTTTCAAGTGGTATAGTCTGTAATATTTCCTTGGTATTCACTTCAGCACCGAGGACAGATCCACCAACAAGGGAAACCTGAACTGAGATTTTAAAATCCAGTGTTAGGAATAGAAGTGTGAATTACAGCAAGGCAACTGAATAAAATAACTCTAGGCTCCTTATTTAAAATTTTTTTCTTCTTAATTTTTTATAGGCTTCTTTAAACAATTCTTGTTAGTTAGGCAAGAAATTGATGTCAGCATCAAGTGGGAAATCTTACTACTTTCAAATGTACTCTGACTTGGAATTTTCCTGGATCAAGCAAATGTTGTAATGTCACATGAGTAAGGATGGATGAAGATAAGCTTCTCTTTGGAGAAGGCTTTGTAGAGAACATGCTTTATACTTTCCCTTTTTAAAGCCAAAATTAGTGTGATAAAGACTATTTAATCATTATTCTCACTGAAATACTAGTGAAGCCAGAAGTAACATTATTTCTGTGGAATAAGTAGCAGGTTTGTGCTCTGACCTTGTCTATCCCTCTCTGGAAATGAAGGCTTGTAGAGAGAATAGATCATTCACTACATAGTAACTGTAAAGGAAGAGAAAGCTTTTTTTTTTTTTTTTTTTTTTTT
>PVJO010017057.1:0-40160 GCA_004026905.1 Hystrix cristata | reverse complement strand
AAAAAAAATTAGTGACATTTTCTGGAGCTGAGCATCTACAAATTTGATGGTGGATAATATATAATCATAAATATTAAAATTCCAAAGTTCCAAAGGCCTAATCTTTAGTGGCTTTCGTGACCTTTCTGTCCTCCAGATCCACCATCTACTCTTCTTCCTGAAGCAAAAAGTCACACAAATTGTTTGTTTGTTTTGGTGCTGGGGATCAAATCCAGGCCCTCACACAATCTACCACTGAGCTACACTCTTAGCCCCAAAGAACACTCTTAAGAGAGAAGCAGAAGCCAGGCCTGGTGCTATGAAAGATGTTGCAGTGAGAAGGATTTAGGTTTGACATGAGGAAGAACTTCCTGACCTGGAAAGTGGTTACACACTAGGATGGGGTGGAGAGGGACCCAAGGAGTCACTGGACTCTCCTTCTGCTTGGCACTCCTGAAGGCCACAGCTTGGTGCACTTGGCCCAGACATGGAAACTGCAGGTGACTCAGGGAATCTTAAGTGGCGGTTGCTAGGTTACAAGCTTCTTTAATGTGCACTCGATGTAAGGACTAAAGGATGTCACCTGCCTGGGAAGAAGAGCCATGGGGGAAGGAGTGGGGGAGATGGCGACAAGCCAGGACTTCCAGAAAAAGCAATTAGGCCATGGCCTGGAAGACACCCTGTTCTTAGTACTTTTCCAAGGACCTGAGTCTTTAGACCCCATGGCCTGCACAGAGAGTGGTGCCCAGCATAGCTTAGGCTAGGACAGGGGCCTTGTAGGGAGCTGGATTCCAGAGTTTCCTAGCTGTGCAAGCCGCACAGACAGTATGGGCAGTTGCTGCAATTCCTTTGGGGGTCTGGGCTCCTCCTTTCACTATAGTTGGACAAAAGGCCGAAAGCCAGGTGAGAGCAGAAAAGCTTGGTTTGTTGATAATTCTCATTTCTTTCATTTGTGACTTAATTGTGATAAAGAGGGCGAGTATTAGGTTTGGAACTCTCAACCTAGACCCACCCAAGTGGCTTGCATGGTTGTAAATCAGTCAGTCAGGTTCCTCCTCTGTAAATCAAAGACACTGGTATCTGTCCTGGAGACTGCTCCCAAGATCATTTTATGATTAGGGGAAAGTTGCCAGGCACCGTGGCACATACCTGTAAATCCCAGATCCTCAGGAGGCTGAGGCAGGAGGTTTGAAAGTTCAAAGCCAGCCTGGGCAATTTAGCAATGCCCTGTCCAAAAATAAAATTAAAAATAGGGCTGGGGATATAGCTTAGGGTTCCCTGAGTTCAATTCCCAGGGCTGGAGGGAAAAAAGATTACGAGAAAATGAATGTACAAGGCCTTAGCTTATCTCATTATCTCAGGGGGTGATGCAAACACAGAGTGGCATGGCAAAACTTGCTTGCTAAGCTGCCCCAGCGAGGTAGGGTGCCAGAGGCCTGGCTCACTACCCCAGTGGAAGGCTCAGTGGGCAAGCAAGGCGGAAGCCAGACCCCCAGCAAGCCCCTTTGAGGATGATCTATGGCTTTCAACCCAGGTTTCTTCTGTGGCAGTTTTAGGGGTGCTTATTTTGTAAAGACTAGGATTTAAACCAAAAAGCAGTGGAATTGTTAACCCAAGAGTTTAACAATTCTATTATAACTATATTAAGATGGGCCTAGTGCAGTTGCGACTTCTGTTTCTCCCCGGAAGTTACAGTAGCAGTAATGGTATTAATAGAGATTTACTAGGCCAGTGGTGGGGCACCTATGGCACTCATGCCACAGTGGGCACGCAGAGTCCTCTCTGTCGGCCACAAGAGCCAAGTTACTCCAGCAGCCAAGCATTGAATAACAGCTACTTTTTTCTAAACTAAAACCTCAGTATTCAGGTTTGACACTTTGCAATAAAAAGTGGGTTTTGGGTTGTAGTTTGGGTACTTGGTTTCTTTTTTTGGGGGGGTTGCTTGGATCGAACTCAGGGCCTTGCACTTTCTAGGCAAGTGCTCTACCACTGAGCTATATCTCCAACCCCAGGTACTTGGTTTCTAAATGGTTTGCCATCAACATACTAGTCCCTTGCCAGGTGTCAGAGGCACAGTGAACTCTTGCTTAAATATTATCTTATTTAATCATCACAAAAGCCTGCAAGGACATATCTATACTAAGAAATAAAAGGGAACAAACAATTAATACAACAACTTGAATGAAAGTTCAGGGAGTGATGGGGGGGCAATCTCAAAAGGAGATCAAACGCATGTATAGCATTCTTGAAGTGATGAGATTATGGAAATGGAGAAAGATTACTGTTTGCCGCAGGTGGTGGAAGAAGGCAGAAGAGAGAAGTGGGCTGGGTATGAAAGGGTGACCTGAGTAATCTTTTTGGTGATGGAAATGTTCTGTATCTTACTGGTCAATTCCAATACTACAGTTGTGATTTGTAAGATGTTACTCCTGGGAGAAACTGGGTAAAGGGTATTTCTTCCTTACAATCACATGTGGATCTCAATTTATCTCAAAATAAAAATTTAAGGAAAACGTACATCAGGAAACTGGAGTCTAGAATAAACCATTTTCAGAGCAGGGATTCAAACCCAGACCAGCAGGCCCCGAAGCCTAGGGGTTTTAAGACGTAGCCACACGTAAGGAAACCAGGCAGTTGGAGGACCCCAGAGGACTTGCCACCCACCAGGCCAGGTGACCCACTGTGTCCCACGCCCCTTTGTTACTGAGGTCCAGTCCTGAAAAGACTGTTGGAAAGTGGTTGGAAAGGATTCTCCATCCAGCCCTGTGGGTTGCTGCAGAGGACCAAGATCTGATAATCGGGTTTCCCCTTCCTGCAGTGTGCGAAGAAGGTGGTATAGGGTATATGAGACCGCCTACCCGTGTTTACGCATGTCAGTGTCTCTGGGTGTGTGTCCACAGAACTGTGCGTCTGTCGCTTGTTCCCAATGTGTCTACTGGGGGCAGGGTGATGTATAAGTTATGCATATAAGTGCAGGTTATACTCGGATGCTGTCGGCTCTGCACGTGTCATTCGCACGGAACTTGCTTCTGCGAGGTTAAACCGTATACCGCCTCCCCCAAAGCAAAGCCAGCCTGTCACGAACTGGGTCTGTGTTCCGTAGACAAACTGGGTAATTGGACTCTCCGCCTCCTCATCCAAAACAAACACTCGCACACGCCTGCCCTCACAGTGGAGGGAGTCTGGTCCTGTCATGGGGTCCTTGGCTCTCCGGCCCGCCTGAGGACGAGGTGAGCACCCCCCCCCCGCCGCCCCGCCCGGCCCGCCCGGCCGGCCTCCGCGTCGCGCGGCTTCCCGCACAGGTGTGGCGGCGCCCGGGGAGGCCTGCACGGGGAAGGCTCCCGCCTCCTCCCGCCCGGCGGCTCGGCTTCTCCTTCCTGCTGCTCATTTGTTCTCCTCTTCTGCAGGCGTGAGCGCGGCGTGCAGACGGGCACTGACGGGGCTCCCCCTGCCCTGCTCCCCGCGCCGCGGGGCCGGGATCCGGCCGCCTGGGAGCGCGCCGTGCGCGCCTGGCCTCTCCGGCCTGGCCGTGTAAGCGGCGGGGGACGCGGGTGCAGGATCGGGCCGGCCAGGCGTCACTCTGTCCTCTGCCGGGGACCCCGAGAGCGACTTCCGGGCGGGGGTGGGGGGCCGAGCGGGGCGCCGCGGGGTGGCGCCCTCTGCAGTCGCGCCCCCCTTTAGAGTTGGCGAGGGACCGCGGAGCCCGCCGCGCGCCCCTGCCCAGGCTGCCCTTGATCCGCACGGTGCCTCCCGCAGGGCCAGGCGTGGACGTCGCTGGACCGCTGAGACTTGAGGGACAGTGAGGCGCTGGCCGGCGTCGGGCGGGAGCCGGCGCCCCCGGAGCGAGATGGAGGCGGCGACAGGGGAGCCGGGAGCCGACCCGGAGTAGCCCGCGGACCCCCGGGCTCGAACTTCGCCGGGTGCCGCGCTCGGCGCGGCGGGCAGGGTCGCCGGGGCTGCCATGGAGGTGCCTAACGTCAAGGACTTCCAGTGGAAGCGCCTGGCGCCGCTGCCCAGCCGCCGGGTTTACTGCTCCCTGCTGGAGACCGGGGGCCAGGTCTATGCTATCGGGGGATGTGATGACAACGGAGTCCCCATGGACTGCTTCGAGGTCTACTCCCCCGAGGCCGACCAGTGGACTGCCCTGCCCCCCCTCCCCACAGCCCGGGCCGGGGTGGCGGTCACCGCCCTGGGGAAGAGGATCATGGTGATCGGGGGCGTGGGCACCAATCAGCTGCCCCTGAAGGTCGTGGAGATGTACAGTATCGACGAGGGCAAGTGGAAGAAGAGGAGCACGCTGCGTGAGGCTGCCATGGGCATTTCTGTCACGGCCAAAGGCAAGAGGGGCCAGGGCTGCGGGTGGGGAGACAAAAAGGAGTAGGGGGGATGGGGAAACACAAATCAGCACTGGCGGGAGCGCCCACTGTCACATCCTGATCCCATTTGACCCTAGAGACTTTATTTTACAGATGGGGAAACTGAGGCTCAGCGAATGAAGTAGCTAGGAATTGCACCTGAGACCAGAATTCCACTCCAGGGGTTTCCTCCCGATAAGCTGAGGAAGCCACTGCCAGAGGGCACTGCCAAGGCATGGGCTGCAGGTTGGGTGCCATGTGGCTGCAGACCCCAGCATCAATGGAAAGACCACACCCCCTGGCACACCCTATCCTTTGAAATCTGTGTGCGGGCACCATCCCCTCCAAACACTATTTGGGGTCCTGAGGGTGTTCACTGTGTCCTCGCACCATCACCAGGTCCTACTGAGGTGGTTTTGAGACCTAATTTTAGGCCCTTCTTCCCTCTCCCAGTCCCCTCCCTCTCACAGTCTCAGAGGTGCCAAGTGGAGACCAGAATGTTCCTGAGGGTTGTGTTTCTACAGCACCTAGTTTGGGTTCACTGATTTCTTGGGCAGGCATCATGTGCTCATTGTGAGAGTCTAAGATTCTCATTTCACTTTCTCAAAGCCCCTCATTTCATTCTCTCCCCCCATCCAGTACTGGGGATTGCACATGGGTCCTTTGCATTGAACTGCATCCCTAGCCCCTTTTATATATATTTATATTTTTAAACAGGGTTTGCTAAGTCACTGAATTGCTCAGTCTGGGCTCAAACTTGTGATCCTCCTTCCTCAGCCATCCAGAATAATGGAATCACAGCTCATTTCACTGGGAGGGGGAGTGTTTGGTACAGCCCAAAGCAAAGGAGGGAGTCCATAGAAGACACTGGAGACGTAGGTTTTACGGGAGATGGTCCATGGAGTTAGGAGACACCCCTCCCCCTTCACACATGTGTCTGGGCAGCACAGGTTGTGTGGACTGTGACCTTCCCCCACTTTTCCCCACACTTGCCTTCCACTCTTGCTACACCGTCCCAGCTGCCTGTCAAGCCTCTGGTAGATCAGAAACTGGTATTTCTTTAACGCTTGCTCTGCCCTGGCAGTCCCGGGCCCCAGGAATGAGGAAAAGAGGCAGAGCTGACCCTGGCTCCTGAAGCTGACTATAGAGAAGGTTTATCCCAGAGTCTCGTAGGACAGGGTGGCCAGCAGGGGTTTCCATGACCCCCCAGTAAAAAAGATGGAGGCCCATGGGGAGCAGAGAAAGAAAAGAGCACCCTCCGTTGCGAGCCCCAATGAATAGTCCCGAAAGGTTAAGAACTACACATTTACTGAGTCTGTTCCATTGGTGCTTTATCCCCTTTGATCCTCAAAACCTGTCCAATGAGGCAAGTGCTATTTGAATCCTCATTTTAGAGTGAAGCAGCATAAAACCCAAGAAGGTCAAGTCACTGGCCCAAGGTCACACAACTGGTAAATGATGGTCATGTCTGAGCTCCTAACTATGGCACTGGACAAGTTTAACAGTAAATGGGTGCCAGCCATTGGACAAGATTCTGGAACTACGGATTAATGATTAGATTCTCAAAGACTTACAATCTAGTGGGAGAAACAGACTAGGATGATTGCAGTAATGTGTGGCCAGCAGGGTGATGGAGATGTCATCAGTCAGGTGGCGCTGAGCTGGTCCTCGGCCCGGGCTCGCAGTTCAGGGACACTTGGGTGAGTCTGAAAGGATGCATGAGAATTGAGCAGAGAGGGCGGGGGATTTAGCTCAGTGGTTAGAGTGCTGGACTAGCAAGCACAAGGCCCTGAGTTCGATCCCCAGCACCAAAAAAAAAAAAAAAAAAAAAAAAAAAAAAAAAAAAAGAAAGAAAGAAACTACCAACAGAGAATTGAGCAGAGAGGTGCGGTAGTGTTGGAGTATGGATGGGAGGATTCCCAGCACGAGGTCTTGCAAGGTAACAGAAAGACAGGGAGCTTGTGTTAGGGGAGTCATTCATTATCAGGTCCCATTTCCCAGCCTCAGGCTAGGGCTGGATTTCTATTTTATTTTTAATAAGATTGGAAAATAAAAGGAATAGTACCCATCCAATGATCTTAAAGAATAAAAGCAACTAGAAGCTCTGAGAGGCATCCTCCTGAGAAAGAGGGCCCTTTGGAATCTCCTAGGGTGCTTATCCATCCTCTATCATACAGTGTGTGTTACAAAGAGCCCAGAAAGTTCTCCTATAACCAAGAGCTCCTGTAGTGAGGAAGGGAAGGGGAGGATTTCTAGAAGGGGCCAGGTCTCATTCGTCCAGAGTCCCCCTCATTCACTGCAGGTGCCTCCTGGATCCAAAAACCCCCTAATCTGTACAGAAGGGTAGTATTACCCTACGGAGGTGGGAGGAGGAGAGTGCCAGAGGCAGCCCAGTGTCCCACAAGGCCAGGGACTGTGGGGCTGACCTTGTTCCTAAAGGCTCCTGGTGTTTTTAGAGAATTCCATGTGGGAATGCCTGGGGAGCAGGCCACCATGGGAGGGCATCATCAAAAGATACTTCTGGCTGCCCAGGAAGGAGAGTAGTAGAGGGGACAGGAGAGTTGTCTGGCCCCAGGCTGGACCACAGTCTACCTCTGTGCAGGGCTTAGTGTGTGGGGCTTAACCAAGAGCTGGACTCCAGGGAAAGCTACCTTGGCTCCAGGAAGACTCAGGCTCTGCCCCAACAAGGACTTTGAATGGTGCCATCAAACTTGGCTTGGCCATAGTAGGTAATGGGTACTGGTGGTCCTTTTTCCTGGGGCTTGTAGCTGAGCCAGGAGCATGTGTGGCCTTTTTCTTAGATTACCGAGTATACGCAGCAGGCGGGATGGGCCTGGACCTCCGCCCACACAACCACCTTCAGCACTATGACATGCTCAAGGACATGTGGGTGTCACTAGCACCCATGCCAACCCCGAGATATGCTGCCACCTCCTTCCTCCGAGGCTCCAAGATCTACGTGCTGGGTAAGGAGCTGCCTGTTGTACATTTCTCCCTCCTTCCCTTCCTTGGGTCGCTCCCCCTTGGAAGCAGTGCCTTTGAACTGAGCATCTCCTTGGCACTGGGAGATGATCACACTGGCCGGCCCCACAGGGAGCTTCCTGTGTGAGTGGGTAACAGCTAGAAGAAGGGGAAATCCAGCCCCTGCACTCAGAGACTCCTCTTCCACTCACCTCCACCCTGCTCTGGCCTCCAGGGGGACGCCAGTCCAAGTATGCGGTCAATGCCTTTGAGGTCTTTGACATCGAAACTCGCTCCTGGACCAAGTTTCCCAACATCCCCTGCAAACGGGCTTTCTCCAGCTTTGTGACCCTGGACAACCACTTGTACAGCCTGGGAGGCCTGCGGCAGGGCCGGCTGTACCGGCAGCCCAAGTTCCTGAGGACAATGGATGTGTTTGACATGGAACAGGGTGAGCTGGGGGCCAGCCTCTGCCCTGTGTTTGCAGGGCTCCCCCAGGGGAGTTCTGGCTGCTTGCCTCCCTTCTGGTTGACCCCCACTTCCCTCCATCCATCCATGTTCCCAGGCCACCCACCCAGCTGGGCAAACCCCTCCAAAGTCTGGGCAAACTCTCCTCCCTCATGGCTACTCATTGTATCAAATTATTTCATCTACACAGGGTTCTCTTACACGGTTAGTTGTTTTCATCAAAGCCTTTTCTATGTATTATTTGCTTACAATATCTGTGCAGGACTAGGTCAGGGAGGGATTTTCCTTTACTAATGGGGAAACAGGGTTGCCCACGGTCACACTCACTGTCTCTAATGGCCTCCTGTGAGGTTTAGAGCCAGGGAAGGGATTCATGGTGGGAACTACAGTGTCTTAGATGGCAAGGAAGCACAGCAGAGTGGAGGCCACAGAGGAAGTCATTGCAAACAGCAGGGGGCGCTGTGTGCATCCTGAGCACGAAGGTAAATGGACGGAGCCCTGCCCAGGGTGAGAGCCATTTAGGGCTTGTCTGTGTTTGACAGGGATGATCAGCCCCTAATTCTCTCCCCATCTTGCCATTATTTGTGGCCCACAGGGGGATGGCTGAAGATGGAACGTTCATTCTTCCTCAAGAAGCGACGGGCAGACTTTGTGGCCGGCTCTCTGAGTGGACGGGTCATAGTAGCTGGGGGACTTGGTAAGGATGGAACTTCCAGGCTGGCATGTTTAGTGGTCCTGGTGCTCAGTGGATCCCTGGCGCGTTGCATGAGCAGCAGAGGATATTGGCTTTTTGCACATCACCTGCCCACTGCTTTATTCCAAATACTGTAATTCAGACCCTCCCTTCCTCCTACCCTGGACTTTGCCTGTCCATGTAGGAGCCCCTGATGAGGTCTTTCTGGCCTCTCACACTGAGCACAAATCTTCAGAATGACGGGAGAGGAAATGCAGAGGGGATGGCCTTCATCCTCCTCTGACCCATCTCTTCCTTAGAAACCCAACTCTACCTTGCAGTCTGATCAAGTAGATGTGTCTAAAGAATTTGAGATTTGATATATTACCCCTCCCAGAGATTGCTGGCATTCTGAAGGAAGGACTTTAACAAGGAAACCCACTGTCATCAGGACAGAGAGATACAGGCAGCAGGGCTCAAGGCACCCCAAACTGATGTCCAAGTGTGGACATATTCCTGCATTACTCGTGTGCGAAAGGCCATGGGAACTAGGCCGTGTGGGTAGGTTTTGTAGTGAAAAGCACGAGGGACACTGCTATACTCTAGAAAGTTCTGATAAAAATCAGGGGTGGGGTGTGAATGCTTACTCTTAGGGAGATGAGAAGATAGGGAGAGGAAAGGAGGGGCAAAGCTGCAGCTTGACAAGAGCCACCGGCCCAGGACAGGAACTAGGACGTGGTCACACCTGAGCCAAGGAAGTTGCAGTTGCTCCCTGTTTGCTTGCGTGTCCCCAAGGGTGGGAGGCAAGGATTGGTAGCTGGGGCCTTCAGTGATTCTCTTGTTGCTCTCAGGGAACCAACCTACGGTCCTGGAGACGGCCGAAGCCTTCCATCCGGGGAAGAACAAGTGGGAGATCCTCCCTGCCATGCCCACGCCCCGCTGTGCCTGCTCCAGCATCATCATTAAGAACTGCCTCCTGGCCGTGGGGGGCGTCAACCAGGGTCTGAGCGACGCTGTGGAAGCTCTGTGTGTCTCTGACTCTTAGCCTTCCTGGGCCCACACCTTTGCTCGGAACTGTATCACTCCACTCTCGACATGAGGAGTGGGCTTGACAAAGCAGTTTGGGCTACTTTGCAGGCTGCCAGCTCCCAGAGGAGGAGCTGCTGTTGTCATTTACCCAGCTGTGAACTAGATGGAGGGTCTCTTGTGATTAAACACGGAGAAGGATGGGGAGGGGGTGTTCTGAACCTCTTGTTTCTTCTTGGGACTACATCCCTCCTCCATCTGATGGTCAACTGTAGGCCTGCCTGGACCTCACCTGCTAAGCAAGAATTGGAAGGTGAAGCCAGAAGCAGTAGCATGGGGAAGGAAGTCGGGGGCTCACTTGCCGGGCCGGGCCAGGCAGCAGCCTCTGCAGGAAGGACCCTTCCTCTTGGGGTTCTTGCTGGGCATTGCTAATGGGGAAGGAGCAGACTCTGAGCCGCATGTCCGCTCCCCACTTTCCCCTCTGTTTTGCCTTTGCCACCCCCATCCCACCAGCAGCCCTGCCCTTTTGTCCCCAGCGCCCCCCAGAGTGCTTCTGTGTGAAACCTTCTCCTTTACACTGTGGCATCAGAATCCACACTGGATGGATTAACTGCACTCTGGTCAATAACAGCAGCACAATGATTAAACTCTATATTCCTATCTTCTCTGCTGCCTGCTACAGGGGCGGGGTGGAAAGGCGTCGTGATAGGTAGAGAGGACCCTATGAGACAATCCTGCTGGAGTGTTCAGGCTATTTAAATAGAGCCCCACGTGACTGCCTATCTTGGCTGTTCCCTTTGCAGAGTTCCATCTTCCCACAGCCACCACCAGCTGTCCTACTCCCAGAAAAACAGCAGATTTTCCTTGTCTTTGTACCAAGACTCCATGTCTGTGTTTGGCAAAGTTGCATTCATTCAGTCTTTATCAGTTTCCTCCTCCTGTCTAGTCTCACTTTATTCAGCAAAATTTTTTATCTCAGTTTTTTTTTTAATCCAAAGTAGAGAGGGAATTGCTCACTGACTTTTTTTTTAAGGCACCAAAAAACCCCTTCAAGAATGTGTGTCTCTTTTGAGCTTGTATGGCATGCTTGTGATTCCCACTTATTTTTAAAAGCTGTGCCCAGCAGGGGATGGAGCTGAGTGGTACAGCACTTGCCTAGCATGCATGAGGCCCTGGGCTCCATTCCCAGCAGCGAAACCAAAACCATGCTAGCACTAGAAATGCAAAGATGAGTAAAATGTCTGCCCTGAGGCCTATGGAGGAGCCAGCAACATCCTCACATGGTGGTATAATTATCTCTCGTGGAGATAGAACAGAGGAGGATCACTGTCTGGATCCGAGGGGGCAGAGGGCACCTCCTGAACAAGGGGCAACACCCTCGGCTGGATCTTCAAGGGTTAGTGGAAACTGAGTTGAAGGGATAGGAACTTGTATTCTCCCTTTCCCTGGGACCTGGACTGTTTCCTTCCTTGGGTCCCAGAGGATGGTGGTACCTGCTGGCCCGCATTTCCTTCCCACCAGGGTGAGAAGGCTCACTGTGGCCGCTGGTGCCCCCTAGTGAGCAGACTGCAGAGAGGCCGCCCGCATTGTTTCTATCTCCTCTGTTTCCTCTGAACTGATAGAAAAGGCAGCTGGAGGACCTGCAGATACTACAACGGGTGGGACAGCAGCCTGGAGGAAGCTGCCCTGGAGGCTGTCGGTGGTACAGTCATGGCTGTTCCCCTTCCGTTTCTGCCTTGCCCCCTCCAGCCCTCTCCAACCCCCTATACAAGAAAAGTGTTTACAAAGAGTGGTACCTCCCCACTTTGCAAAGAGGAGGCCAAGCCCTATGGGGGGGGGGCATCTTTCCAAGTGCACAAAATGGCCCTGTAACCATGGATGGGACTGAAGTGTTTTTAAACAGCCAGAACCTTGGGGATATAGCCAGCTCTAAAAGTTTGAATTAAGCCAGGTGTGGTGACGTATGTCTGTAATCCTAGCACCCTGGGAGACTGAGGCAGAAGGACTGCAAGTTCAAGCTCAGCATGGGCAACTTAGCAAGACCCTGTCTCAAAAAAAGGCAGCGAGGACCTGGTTGGAGGTGTAGCTCAGTGCCATGACCCTGCATTCAATGGCAGTACTGTACTAAATAATTAATTAAAGAAAAGGTTGAGTTAGCCACTGGGACCCATGAGGGCCTCTCAGGACTGGAGCTGGTATCTGCTGAGGAAGTTCATGTGGGAAAACTTTGGGGTACCTAAGTGAGGAGTGAGGGAAATACCAAACATCAGTGTGAAACCCTGTGGTTTGTACCTGATGGCATCGTGGCGGCAACACAGGATCCGAAGTTGATGGCCTGACTTTCCCACCACACACACACACACACACACACACACACACACACACGCACCCCAGTGGGAAGGTCCCTCACCTTTCTTGTCTTCATTTCAAAGTCTATCAAACAACTGTGATGGTGATGCTATAGCACCTGCTTCAATCCTCAGATCAACGCTGGGTCCCCCTGTTTTGCACATGAGAAAACCGGGGGTTGAAGAGGTTGTATAACTTGCCCAGGGTCCCAAGCTGGTAAGATCTGATTCCAGAACTCGGAGCACAACACCGCATTGCCTCAGGTGGACTAGCACCGGGAGAGACAAGGTCAAGTGCGCGATACTACACGAGCAGTCAGAAGTCCAACCTGGAAGGATAGAGTTCCACAAGGACGGAAGGTGAGGATTAGCCAGGCAAGCTTGAGAAGGGCTCGCTGGTGTGAGAAGAGCATCAAATATTCCTAAATGTATGTCCCTGAGAAAGTTCCCTTCTAACTTCTTCAGTCTGTTTGTTTTTCCAAAACTAGTATGTGCTTGGCGTGGTGCTAGATTCAGGGTTCCTGTCTTCCGGGAGTCTCAGCCTTGAGAAGGAGACGGGGACCAAGTCTGTAGTTACTCTGTGCTCAGTGCAGCGATAGGCGTCCCACTCAGGGTGGCCAAGAGAGCTGAGATGAACCGAGGAGTCGGGGTAGGGTTCCAAATGATCCTTCTCAAACTGGTCTTTGAAAGAAGAGACCAGCCAGGCTGAGGGTGATCGCAGGTTCTGAAGCAAGAACAGGTTCTCCTTATGATTCTCACATAGTAACTGACCTTGGGTACATTGCTTAACCTCTTCTAAATCTCAGTTTCCCTATCCATAAAATGGGCAAAATGAGGCCTCATTTGTTATGAGACTAAGAGAGCTACCTCTTATATGTAAAGTGATTTGTTCTGCTAGGTAAGCAGCTGCATTATTAATTTTGTGGTTGCTGAAGGAGAGGTAGAGGTGCTGTCAAGGCCACTGAGGGAAAGGGTTTGGCTTATCTGGAGGAGCACCCTAGTGAAGAATGCAGGGGGAGGACTCAAGGAAGTAAGGCTGCAAATGCAGGCTGGCAGATCAAGAAAGGCCTTACTATCTGCCTTGCTAAGGAGTCTGCACTTTGTGCGTCCAGCAGATTAGGAGCACATTAAGGCTTTAAGCGGAGGAGCAGTGTGATCAGATTCGTACTTTAGTAGCATATTCTGTCAAGTTCCTCCTTTGAGGACAAGGAAGTAGATGGACTCACCAGGCACCATCTAGGAAGAGAAGGAATCCAGGTGGCCTTGCAGACCTGGTGACATGTACAGGCCAAGCTTTCCAGGCCTTCTGAGCAAGGTCCACGTGCCGGGCCCTCAGAGAGTCCCAAGAGAGAGTAGACTAGTCTGTGCCTCTGGGCACTTCATTTCCTCCAGGATTCTTTCTAACAGTCTCTTTCCCTTGCATTGGGCCCCCAAGCTCCTGCACAGGAGGTGGGGTACAGGTGGTCTTTCCCCACCCCATTTTGTAGCAGAAACTATGAACCAGGACCCTGGCCATCTAAGCTAGGGGCACAGGTAATCAGTGGGAGGAATGAAAGTCTGGTCCAAATAGGTGTGCACACCATCCCTGCTGTCTGAGCTCTACAGCAAGGAGAACACGGGGAGTCAGTTATGCACTCACACCCCCATGCACCCCTCAATCAGGGCCTTGCTGGGGAAGCGTGGTTGCCCCGTGCCTCTTTCTGGTTCCTGGTGGGGCTGCGTAATCCTCGGGGCTCTTCAGCTTGTGGCAGCTTCACCCCAATCTCCACCTGTCTTCACATGTGTCTTAGTTGTCCTCATAAGGACAGCAGTTGTTGGACTGAGGCCCACCCAAATTCAATAGGACCTTGGGCTGGGGATTTAGCTCAGTGGTTAGAGTGCTTGCCTAACAAGCACAAGGCCCTGAGTTCGATCCCCGGCACCGAAAGAAAAAAAAAAAAAAACAAATTCAATAGGACCTCGTTTTAAGTTGATTGTTCCTGCAAGGACCCTACTTCCAAGTAGAGTCACAGACACAGAGGTTAGGACATCATCGTATCGATTTGGAGGATTATGATCGACTCAAGACCATGGGAAAGGTGGATGAGTAAGACAGGAAACAGGAGAGTCTCTGAGGACCCAGCACCCTGGAGGAGCCACTGTTAGAACTGGGCCTGGAGGACAGGAGAGGGGGCCAAGATGCAAGCAGCAAGAGGGCCTGGGGGCGCTGTGTGAAGATATGCTGGAGTCTGTGCTGACATTAAACCGGTGTGCGTGGGGCGGAGTGAGGCCTTGAGAGGAAAGGTTTGGGGCGAGTCAGCCTAAGTGTAATGCATTTCTTGTGGTGGTGCCTCTTGGTCCTCATCCCTCTCCATCCCCAGTGCAACTAGTGAGGAAGGAGGGAGAGATGGCCCTGGAAAGGGGGAGGGCTAGCTACAAAATGGCTTCAGTGTCCTGGGCAGTTCTGCACAGGGTTTGTGCTCTCCTGTGTGGATGAGCCTCTTTGTTTTAATAGTTCAGACCATGGACTGCTTTCCCAAACATCCTAGCTCGTTTGAGCTCATCTACAGGCCTTTGTGTACCCTGCTCAGAGGAGCCCCAATCTTGCTGCTGACTCTGTGAAGAGCAGCCCCAGGAACCCACCACACCCAGCCCAAAAGGCCAGCAACCTCTCCCCAAGAGCAAGCTCTGCAGAGCGCATGCAGCAGTGGCTTCACACCACCCCAGCTTCCTGCACTGCACCCAGCATACTCGGGCTGGCCCACCCCACACCCATACACACACACACACACACACACACACACACACACACACAATTGTCTCATACCTGCATGTACCCCTCACCCTTACTCAGACATACTTCACGTGCACGCTCACATGTCTACATGCACACGACCATTCGTGTATACACACACACACACCTTACACATCAATTATACCTATGCCTCATATTTTTATAAATGCACATACATACTCTCATCCCTTATACGATCTATTCATCCACATAGTTTTGTTCTCACACTCCCGGAGTTGCTGCGGCCTTCTGCGATCCTTATTCCCTGCCATGGCAGGAGCCTTGAACTGCTCACACTGCAGCCCCTCCCTGCAGAGCACCGTGTCACGTTTTGTCCAGAGGGCTAAGGGAGCTTTGCACACTCCCAAGGCTGGGGTCAGTCTGCTTTACAGGTCAGGACCCTAAGACGCCACAGGAGCTCTAGGCTCCTCAGGGAGGACCCTTCGTCTCACTTTCCTCATTGCTCAGCCCCTGGCTGGTGCCTGGCATGGAGCCGGCCCTCGACAAGGGCGGCATGTGAAGCGACCGAGTGAACGGTTCCCTGAGAGAAGACTTGGGGGAGATCCCTGGTGCCCCAGGCCAGGTTCCTCATTCAGCCAGACTGGCCTCTCTGGGCTCCTAAGACAGTTACTTTTTTAATGCAAGTCTTCCCAGCCGCCTCCACTTCCCACAGAGGAAATAGTTCCCAGGGAGATGACTTGGAGGGTCTGTGTGGTGGGGCCGGACACCTTGTGCCTGAGATCACCCTGGACTTTCTGGGCCGTTGAGAAGAAATCTGTCCTCTCAATACCTGTACCATGGGAGGATAGAGGAGCAGAGGAAGAAAAGGGGCGATTCAAAGTCTCAAAAGCAAGCATTTACAAGGGAACAGTAAATGTACAAATTCCAGCATGGACTTACTCCAACTCAGACCTTGGCACCGGCTCCTCCAGCAGCTAGCACAGCCTTGGGCGGAAGGTGACCTCCTCACCTTCCCTCTTCTCTTCCTGGCCCTAGCAGGCTTTAGGGTCATTCTGAACCTGCTCATCTCGAATAAGGAAGTGTCAGTAGCCTCCTTGCTCTCGTTTCCCTCGATTCCCTCGGGCCTTTCAGAAATCTTTCTTGTACCTGACTGCATCCTGCGAAACCTGAGGGTCTGCCCTCAGCTCCCCTGGCTCTCCAGGTGACTCCCGGGTAGCTCTGCCCTTTCAGCCTCCCCTCGCCACTCTGCCGTACTTCCTGAATGCCCTGGCTGCTCTCCAGCTCCCTGCCCAGCAAGTCTGTCCCTTTCACCCTGAGTGCCCCTCCACTGCATACCTGCGAATGCCAGTCCTTGACACCCAGTCCACTTCACTCCCATACACACAACTTTTGGGGTGCTCCTCAGAGCTATGACGATATCACAACCCTTGTGGCCCAGGGCACCCAGGGGGCCTGGCATGCAGTATCCAAGCATATAGCCAGCAGCAATCTTCAGAAAGTCAGAAATCAAAGAGCCCACAGACAGCAGCATGTGTGAGAGGAACTTCACAATGCCCTCTTTCCTGTAAGCTCCCCTTGGTCCTGTGGCTGGCACAAGGCACCGGATCCAGCAGTATTTCCAATTCCCCTACTTAGGAACAGAGGTTCCCTCTCCCCCTTCTTGTGGACCCCAACAGGAGTAACAGGTCATAGTTGGGTGTTTTTATGAGCTGCGGGTGACAACCAGCTGATTGATTCAGTCTTGCAGTACCAGCCAGCTTGCACCAGCCCGTGCTGGTATCATTCAGGGCCAAGAGAAACACTGGCTTCCGCCTTCTCTTACCAAAGACCAGGAGCTGGTGACCCGGCTAAAGAATGTGCTTTGCTTGGGTTTTGCATTCCAGGACCAGCTTGGGAGGCCAAGGGCTTGGGCTGCCAGCAGGAGCCAGGCGCGGGGTGAGAAGGCAGCACTGGGCAGACCTTCCTCCCACCTCCTTCTCCTGTCCTGTCTGGTCACTCCCAGCCTCCCTGAATGGAGACAGGACTAGAAGAAAGAGGACACTCACCCCCTTCGTGGGAGGCAGCATTCATATGGAGAGTAAAGTGGCCAGGCCCTGTGTCACGGCACCCATTGCCATAAACACCTACGTGCTGGGGAGCCTGTAACTGTCCACAAAACATGTCCAAGTTCGGGGTCTCCTTTGACTGATTAGGAACTGAGGCCTAAGGAGACCAGATCACCTGCCCGAGGTCATGTGGCCAGCAAGCAGCAGAGCTGATGTTCACTATAACCCCGGCCCCATCTACGTACATAAAGCCCCCACACTCTGTCTAACCCAAGGTCCCAACTTCACGGGGTTGGGGAAGAATCAATAAAGCTGTGCGTGTGTGTGTTGACAACGGTAAAGATGAGGGTTTTTATTAACTTGTACACAACCTCAGTCCATCAAGGATCTCAGGCCACTTACAGCAATGACAGCACAGGGCAGTCAGTGGCAAGTCCTTGGAAATGTGGGGACTCAGTGGAGGAGCCCATGAAACCCTTTACCCCTGCTATAAGCACAGCCTGAGCACCCACACATTTCCCACGCCTGCAGCAATGGTTGTTATACAACCTCAGAGATCAGGAAAAGGACACTGGGATGGGAAAAGAGGAAAAGAGGAAAGTCTTTTTGTTCTGCCATTAACAATGCGGCAAGAGCCCTTTCCTAAAACACTAACTATAAGCTCCAGGCTTTAAACCTACACAAACATCCATCCCCTCCACCTCCCAACACCCAGAGCACCTTTGTTCTGGAGTTTACAAACCATTCCTGAGGGTAGAGTTAAGAAGTCCTGCCTCCTGTCTCCCGGTCATCTTCTCTCTTTGTCCCCCGGTGAAGAGTTCCAAGTTTGGGCAGCTTCAGTAAGCACTTCCCAGCTCAGACCTTATCTCTGCTCCATTCTGGAGCAGCTCAGCGGCAGCAGCTATCTGACTATTTCCTTGCCGTTGCACCCCCACCCACAATGCACGCACTTGAGTCTCTGCCAGAACTGGGGGAGAGGACATGGGAAGACCTAACCCATGCAGACTGAGAGGAAACCATCCATCTGACATCTCATCTTGTTCCGTCCTGCAGCAAGCCCACAAGGTAGGCAGCAGGCGCATTTCATGTCAGTAAACTGAGACACAGAGCAGCTCAGTCTACTAGAAATTCTGGGCAAACTAGGAACACTTTCCAAGCCAAAGAATGGTGACGAGCGCCATTTCTAGTGCCACTTGCTGGCTTTGTGACTTCGTAGCGGCAGTTGCTTACTTTTTCTGTGTCTCAGCTTCCTCGTTTGTGCAATGAGGATAATCACGTTCTAGCACCTACTCAACAGAGTTGCAGTGAGAACTGAATTCATTAGGACGGGTCACCTAAGTGCCAGTGGCTGGCACGCCGTCTTGGCTGTGTGAACAAGCATAGCGTTGCTGAGAGATGAGATGCAATCGCAGCCAATCACTGGCGGAGCAGAGCCTGGGCCCCAGGTTGCCCGACTCCTGAGCCAAAACATCGTGCCAGTCTGTGGGTGAGGCAGGAAATGGGACTCCTGAACGCCCCACAGTGAGGGAATCAGGGACCAGCTAGGCAAAAGAAGAGGAGTAACTGAGATTTCTAATGTGTCCCTGCTTAGATATTATGGAGGAGTTACAACAGATTTGAAGTGAGACTCAGAGCCGATATGGTCACATCCCTCTTTGTCAGTAAGAAACCACTCCCAGGAGAGAAAGTCCTTGGACGCGGCCCCTTTGTGGGCCAGAGGAGAAGTGGCGCTGGATCTCAGGACTCCTGTTCCCGTCCCTTTGTGCCTGGCATTTTCACCTCTCCAGGCCAGAGACGCGACAAGCTCTCTGGCTTGTCTTCTTCATGGACATGCCCCCTTGGGCTTTGGCTGTGACTGGCATCAAATTGCCCCATTTCACTGAGATCGTGAGGACTATTTTCAATATTTCAGCACAAAATTCTCCAAACTCCTGGTAAGACTTACTAGAATTTAGACTGTTCACAGATCATTAGTTCCATCTTGCACTGCCAGCTCCCACTTTGGTACCACAAGGCAATACAATAGTTAGGGGCACAAACCATGATAGCCTGATAGGGTTTCTACCTCCCAGCTCTGCTACTTCCTAGCTGAGTGTTCTTGGATGTGACATTGGATCTAAGATGCCCAGGAGCAGGGCTGGATCAGTAAGCGTTAGATCATTATAGGTACTACTGTGGTTGTTCAGTGTATATTTGTTGAATGAAGGGACAAACGAATGGCCTAAGCTGACTTCGGGGTGTAGACACAGCTTTGGGCATCCCATGAATCTTGCTAGGCTTAGTTTGGTCAGAAGAGGGCAGCTTTGAGCCAGGCATCTCAACTTGCCGAAGACTAGCAACACTTAACATCCCTCTGTGGATTTACACCTCCCTGTCCAGAAAAGCCAGTTTTAACAAACGGATTCCTATCCAAGCCTATCAGCCCCAGAATGCGGAAGGCCAACATCTTCCAGGCTCTACTGTCCACAGGACGTGGGCGCTGTAATTCATCCTCTGGGTTCTGGAGAAAGACAGTTTGATGGCTAAGGTCTCTGGCTGGAAGTAGATGGTGAGCTGAGCCTTCCAGCTTGCTCTTTTCCCAGGGAAAAGGGGCAGAGGGGCTTGGGCATCCATATTAAAATAATTCCAAAGGAGAAGATACTCCAGGGCCCTAGGAACCCTCTAGAGCAGTGATGGTGAACCTTCTAGAGACCAAGTGCCTAAACTACAACGCAGAACCCACTTATTTACACATCACTGCAATTAAACCTGAATTCTTCACGGCTGGGGTGATGCTGGGGCGACTTGGCTTGTGTGTGCACAGGCAAGGTTCTGTGTGCCCACTGCAGCACGCGTGCCATGGGTTTGCCATCGCTGCTCTAGAGTCACCAGACACAGCATGCTCTTTGTCATCCCTTCTCTCTTCCCCTCACTCCCACCTCCCCATTTCATCCCCAAAGGCTGCTCCCAGTCTCAACCACCCTTCAAGGTTCAGTTGGACGCCTGCAGGGCCTCCAAGGGGCTCCTGAGTCAGAATAAGACCCATTCTCTCAAGCCCATGTGCTACTTTGTACCTCTCGGAACAGCTTCCCACTTTCTGCCTTGGATTATATAGCAAATTGTTATTTATTGTATTTCCTTTATTAAACTGTAAACTTCTCGAGAGCAGGGAGCTCATTCTTAGTCATCCCTCAAGTCTTATCCTGGATGTGTAAGAGACCTGCTTCATCCGCTCCCACCCCAGCTCACCCCAAAGTATGGCCTTGCCGCCCCTCAGCTGTGGCCCTCCTACGCCATGCACCACAAGACACGTCACAGGACTTGTTACTCGGAGCTACTTTCAAACCCCTTTTTACTGCCTGAGACCCCCACCAACATACACACACACACACACACACACACCCCGCACACACCGCACACACAGATTGTGAAGCCCATAAGGAGGGACAGATGCTTATTCCTGGTTGTCTCCCAGTGTGAACATAGCAGGTACAATAAGTGGTTGTCGCAAGAGCAGCCTTTGAGACATTAATCAGTGATGGGGCACCGGGGTGGGAGGAGGCTTTCCCCTCCCAGGCCTGGAGGCTGAGGCAGACAGGAGAGCGGGAGGCTCCCTTTAGTCCAGACATCCAAGCACATGCACACGTCCAAGCACATGACACAGGAATTCCCCAAGATCTGTGGACAGCCAAGTCCCTGTCGGGCATTTTCACTCCGCCACCAACCAGAGCTCCCTATAAGGAATGTGAGAGTTGGCTTCCGGCAGTCAGGATTTCTGAGGTGTGTATTATTCTGGCTCTGTGTCTGCTTTTGCCTTCTTTGCCCCCTGCTGTGGACAAACAACAGCCAAGACATGTCATTAAGGCCCTGTCCTTCAGCCCCTGTGGTCTGCCAGGCTGCACCTTAGCCGGAACTGGGGAGATCTCTTTTTTCTGGGATCTTTGGTTATCCATCCAAATTGTAGTCAAGGAAGCTGCAGAGGGCATAGGAAAGGTCGGTGGGGGTGGGTACAGGTAATGTGCCCCTCTGCTATCACCACTTTAGCTGGTAACATTGGGAAATCAGTCATATGTAGGCCCTCTCAACTTAGTCTCTGAATTCCATTGCACATTGATTCCTTCAGTCTATAAATATCTATTAAGCAACTTTTATATGCCCAGAAGTACACGATGTCTTGGAAACATTCATAGGAGCCTAGATTAAGTCTAAAATGTGATCTTGGGCTCATCTGTATAATTCTTTGTCTTACTTACCGACCCAGCTGGCTGACTGCCACACGTCTTCCAGATCCCATCTTTAAAAGCCCCATTTTAAGGAAACACCCTCTCACTACCCTCCCTCCTCCTCCCTCCTCTCATCTGGGATGGGACTCCCTCCTGTTAAACATCCCAAGGGCATTCTGTTCTTCCTCCATCATGGACACTTCTCCTTCTGTACAGGGTTATTACTCACAAGACTGAGAATTCGCTGACGGTCCGTCTTGTCTCCATTATACCTCTGGCCCAGCATTAGTGGGCACCAGTGTTGCAGAGTAAACGAAGAGCCAGGTAGAAGGCACAGAGCTCATTTGTGTCAGAGTCAAGACTAGAACCGAGGTCTCCTGGCACTCAGGCTGGTGCTGGCTCTTAGATGCCCTGTGCTTCTTTTTCAGAGTCCTACTCAGTCCAGATAGGCCCCGAGGAATGGATACAGATATCGGGGGGAAAGAATACAGCACATCAGGGTAACAGAACTCATTTTACAGATAAACTGAGCAAAAGGGGAAGAAGCCAAATTGCTACCATGTCCTGTGGTCCTCCAGATTTGAGGGAGGGAGACTGGAATCCCATGTAAGGGGATCCTGATCTTCTCCAGTCACAAATGGCAAAGGGCTCCATGGAGGGACGCAGACATCTATAACTCACACTAGGAAGGGTCAAAGGGCCAGTAGAACTAGACAAGTGAGCAAACCCTAAATACTAAATTTGCCGCCTGGGGAATCCAGTCTTTCTTTGTCCTGGGAATCCCCTGAAAACACCGCTGGAGACCCATCCTCATGAGGGAATGAGATGTGGGCACAGCTAGAGCCCAGTCAAGGCCCTGTCTGCCTGTGGGAGGGGTTCCCTCAGGGAAGGGGATCAAGGCCAGTTGTTCTCATTTTCCTCTCCACAGACCGGGGTCTGAATCTCACCAGTTTTGTGGCCTTGGACAGAGTAATAGTCGATACATAGAATTGACTTATCAACTCTAGAAAGCTACAGGGAAGTGTTCCTTTCTCCCCTAGTTGGAGAAGAAGAATGGATGTTCTTGTTTCACTCTGAAAGGGATTCTGGACCTAGCCCTCCACACCTCAAAAACCAAGCCAAACCTCATGATGTACCACAAATTCTCCTGGTTCTAAAATCATGGAGAAGAAAACCTTTGGTAGAGCAGTTTTTTATATATTTAAGGACACGAGTTAAATAGTCGAGTGTAATGTATTTTTTTCATGAATGAATGAATATTGCACAGTCCCACCACACTTAACCCTACAAGCTGTCTTCCATAAAGAGAAAGGACCTCCCGGGGACCAGTGGATTCCAGGATTCAGTTGAGGTTGATGTAACTGAAGAGAAGTGCATTCACACAAGCCGTCCGCCAGCCCTCCCATGCCATTCCCTTTTCTCCTTTATGGACAGAAAGATTGTCAAACGACTTCCTAGATTTTGGCCTGGGAGAAAGAAGCAAGTGGTGGTGACCTCTGGCATCCTAAGGTTGCCCCTTACCAAACAAGAACACGGCGCAGATAGAGCAGGTGGCTCTAACCAGGACCAAGTGCCATTCAGAGGCAAGAGCAGCTCCGAGGGCCTCAGAGCAGTTCAGTACTTCAGTAGTGCGGACCGGCGCAGCAGCCTCCATTGGTCTCCTAGTGCCCATTCCAGGCCCTGGAGGCCCAGGCGGGCGGGGCTCCCCGACACCTTTCCCAACCCCTGCTGCTGGGAGGAGGCGGAGTTGGGGACCCTAGCGAGCCAATGCAGGAGGCGCTAGTCACGCGCCTCCCGCGAGCAGGCCAATAGGCGTCGGGGGGCGTGACCGGGGCCTCGGCACAGAGCGTTTATAACAACTTGGAATGCTGCGCTTTGCAGCGCGCTCTGTTGCGACGGTGACTTCCCGGCTGTAACTTCCCGATCTGGGTCCCGGTGCGGGACATGTGCCCCTGGCTGTAGCCCTCTCCGCCCAGCCGATCGATTCTTCTCTGCCTTCGCTCGCCTCCTGTGCGCCATGGAGTCGCTGGCCTTCTCCTGTCGCCCGGGCCCAGCTCCCCCGACCGCCACCGCTCTGGCCGCGGAGCTCACCCGATCCCTGGGCGACGGACTCATCAAGTCGCCCAAGCCTCTGATGAAGAAGCAGGCGGTGAAGCGACACCACCACAAGCACAACCTGCGGCACCGCTACGAGTTCCTGGAGACCCTGGGCAAGGGCACCTACGGGAAGGTGAAGAAGGCGCGCGAGAGCTCTGGGCGCCTGGTGAGTGGGGCGCGGGGCGTGGGCCGGGCGCGCACCACTCGGGGGGCAGCGTGCACTCTGCATCGCGCCGAGGTAGCGCGGGGCTGGGACCTGGTGAGTATCCACTGCGGCTGCGTCTTTCCAAGATTACAGGGACAAATTTCGCAGCCCTGAGAACCCCCAGGAACACCAGACGGCAGGACCTTAGAAAAGATGTGGTGTGGTTTAGTTGAATTTCGCTTGGAGCAGACTTTTCATTAGAATGGAATGGAAAGAGAAAGTAGAAGGCATCCGATCTTAACATGGGTTTGATGAAAAGGTGAGTGGCTGAGTGGGTGAACAAGATACGGGGACTTTCTGCACTTGCAGTCTGGCGGTCCAGCATACTGTGATCGGCACCGCGATGGGTCTGACACTTGGGTCCTACCCAACCTCAACACAGAATCAAAATTTCATCATGATGGGTTTTCAATTCAGGGAGATGTAAAACCGGGCTCTGCTGCCAGGTGCTCTGTGCCTTGAGATACGTTTGGGTTTGGGGCCTTTTGCGGAACTTGGCCTGTTGTTTTGGGTGTGTGTGTGTGTGTGTGTGTGTGTGTGTGTGTGTGTGTGTTGTAGTCATGGTAATCTGTAACCTTGGGCAATTTCCTCCATCTCTGAATTCTCTGTTTCCCCTTCTGCAAAAAAATGTAGAAAACACAGCCCACCTCACAAGCCACTAGGAAGATTGAATAAGACACAAATGTGAATGTAAAGTGTTCCTAATGGACAGAACTTGCAGCAAGAATTGACATTTAAATCTGGAAAAGCCAGACCTGAAAGAATGGTGAATTTGCCAAAAGTTAGCTAGCAGTGGTTAACAGTGCTTCTCACACTTGAGTTTAGTGTGCATGAGAATTAGATGGAGTGCTTGTTTAAAATACTTACATTCGCTGGTTCCACAGTCAGGAGAATTTATTTTGAAGGCATATATAATTCATATTTTAACAAGCTTTTTAGAGAACAGGTGGTTTAGGGATTATGTATTGCCAGATCCAGTTGGGTGCTTGTTTGTGAAGTGTGTGTGTGTGTGTGTGTGTGTGTGTGTGTGTGTGTGTCTGTGTGGCCATAGTTTGCCCTACTAGCTATGGCGGCATTACCCTCCCCAGATGGTGTTTGCTTTTGCAGCCACTAGCTGGTTTGAAATTCAAGAAGTCATTTCATTGGTGAAGGAAGAGTGGATGCTAGAGAAAGGAGTGGATTATGGCCCCATCAATAGGACTGAGTATGTTTTTCCTGCTAACACCTGGCACAGTACCCAGTTGCCTGCTGCCAGGTTACAGCTATGGGGCAATCATGTACTTTCTGGCTTTTCTTTTCTTTTCTTTCTCTTTCTATAGAGTGAGAGCACAGTGAGGCTTCAGGCTTGAGACTGCTGGGCCTGGGCTTTGTCAAGGCTTGAGCTAGAAAATAGTTGCTCATGGCTTGTGCCCCTTGCTCCTGTTGGGGGGCAGACTGGGTTGTGGGGACTGGAGTGGCCCAGAAACTGAGACTGAAGCTCAGAGGTTCATGAAGACTTTGACTAGGGTCACTATGGTATGTGTGTGTATGAGAGAGAGAGAGAGAGAGAGAGAGAGAGAGGTCTCATTTGATTTCAGAGATAAACCAGCTTTTAGTGGCTCTAGGCAGGGATTCCAGCTCTTATTACATCAGAACAGAGAATTCAGAAGAAACTCCCTGGCCTGTGCCTCTTTCCGTGTGAAGTAAGATATGATCAGTAGGCCGGGACCTGCTCTGACCCTCCCTGATCCATAGACCACCCAGTGCTGCTGCTGGGAATGTGCGTAGGGTCCCCCTCTTTCTTGGAGAGCAGCTTTCTGCTGTGCTAGTGATTTCTCGATCCTGGAGCTTTGTCCTTGTGCTCACCCACCAACCCTGCATCTTGACCGTCCTCTCTGAAGAGAGAGCAAGATCTGATGCCTCAGGATACTTCTGCGGGTAGAGAGAGACACTGGCTGTCCCACATGAAAGGAGATTGTCGATGATGGCTAGATGTGGAGGAAAGCCCGCTGAGCGACTTCCATCCCAATTTACTCTCCACCTCTCTTGCACACTTCTTGCTCCCAACCTGCCTGGATGGAATTAGCAGGAGCCAGATGGGATCGTGGGGAGGGAGGGGCAGGTGGGCGGGACTATGGCTGCTCCAGGAGGGCATCAGAGGAAAAATAAATATTTGCTCTGGATCTAGAACACATTCCTGGTTTCCAAATGACATTTCCTCCTGCGATTCTCCCAGCTCCTCTGACCACCCCCTCCCCCTAAAGAGAAAAACACATGCCGGGCCATCTGGAATGGTGGCGGCCACCGAAGCCTTGGGGATGATGCGCGTGAAAGTCACCTCTCCGAGGGGGGCTGATGGGGGAATGAGGGGAGTCCAAATGTGTCGTTCTCTGGGGTGGGCCTGCCTCTGTCTCTTTTATGGATTGAATTGCCCAGTGGGCTTTTTAGAATGTTTGAAAACGACTGAAATGGTCTGATTCTTTCATTGACAGGTGAGGAAACTATGGCCCAGGGAGGGGAAGTGACTTATCCTTTGTTGGCTGGCTAGTGGCAGACCTGAAACATAGGCTCCAGACATGTCCACCCCAAGCCCTGGATGACAGAATGCTGAGTCTTGGTCTGGAACTTGGCCTTGATGAGCCTGGGCTTGCCTTAGTGTGCTCTGTCAGTCCAGCTGCAAGCTCCTGCGCCTCTCCCAGAGCTCCAGGCAATTCCAAGGGTGGGGAAAGTCGCTGGGAACCAGCCCTCACCCCCGCAACCCTTTGGCTGCGCTGAGGGATCCTGGGTGGGGGAACAATACTGCATTCCTGGTTTTTAAAGCACGTCGGGAAGCTGCCTAGCTTGGAGTTGAGATTGCAAGGGTTCAGATCATGGCTCCATTGCTTACCAGCCGTGTGACCTCAGTTTACTCATCTGTAATGTGGAGATTATAATACTTCCTGCCTCATGGGATTCTCCTAGGATTAAATAAAATAATATATGCAAATGCTTAGATATGCGCTATATCTAACATACACAATGCTATTAATACCCCAGCAAGGCTGGCTTTGATTAGGCCCTGCCTTCCCTTTCCTGGGGACTTCTCTGTCCTGGGCCTGTGCTGCCCCACAAAAGAGTGTTGCCTGTGGTCAGCCTCCCTTGAGATGAACCACTTTGGTCTCTGTTCCATTCAAAGCCCCGATCTCTCCTTGGGGCCCAGCTTCAGTGAATGATTTCTGCCTGGCCAGCTGCCGCAGGCTTGTTCACAGGACGCTGCCCTCCCAGCTCCTGCACCTGCCGGCTCAGCAGCAGGGAGAGAGGCTGCAGGCGACTCTTGTCCTTGGGCTGCAGCCAAACCACACAAGAGGCTGAGCAGGGAAGCTCCTTGGCCAGAAACCTGGCAGAGTGGGCTAGAGCATGGCAGGAAGAGGGTGGCATAGTTCGGGGCTTGGGGAGGTGGTCGAGGCTCCCTTTGGTCTACCCTGCTCTCTGTCCGGCTCTGGCCAGGTTCTGCCTGGCTTTTTGGCGGAGTGGTGAGCCACTCTCAGGCCCATTTCCTCTCTCTCAGCCGAGGCCAGTCTGCCCAGCCTCGCCTCTCCTATCTAAGTGGGTCATCCCCCAGCTCCTTGCCTGCTCCCTGACAGCAGCTGCTCCGTGAAAGGCCAGAGAAGAGTCAAGGACCTTGGCTCCGACTCCAGGCGATAGCTGTGGTCAGAGATGCCCAGCTGTGCCCTCTCTCTCAGCACCTCTGGACCTCCTTTTCTTTCTTTTTTATTCCTAAGAACTTTCCACCACTCTCTCCTGAGTGCAGATCATTTTTGTTCTGAGTTCCTGGAAGGGAGGCAGCATTTACCAGTTGAGCCCCAGCACCGTTTCCTAGGATGCAAGCAAAGGACTGCATGTATTTGTATATCTCTAAATGGGATGGGGCGGCTGCCCGGCCTGGCCGAGGGCAGGATCTGGGGCATTCCCTTCTCCAGGGATGGGAGACCGGGCTGGGCACCACTGAGGAACTTTTGTCTTCTGAGATGGTAGCTTCTCTGGGTAGTACCCCTCCATCTGAATCTGTCTTGGTAGGCTGAGGAATCTTGGAAAAATCTGTTCGCTATGTGCAAAATGGGATGGAAAATTAGCCCTGCTGCCTTTCCAGCATGCAGGGTACAAGGGCAAGAAGCTTGCTGGGACAGTATCTTCAGGAATTATGCTCAGACAGGTTAACATGGCCATACATGGAGGCCTTGCCATGACCTGTGGCCAGCACCTCTGGGTGCAGGAGCAGAAGCAGCTTGGTATAGAACCCTGGAGTGTAGAAGGGAGCACAGTGATCCATCCCAGTGTGCAGATTCGTGCCTGGCTCCATTCTTTCTGCCTGGAGTGCCCTTGCTGCCCCTCCCTGGCCCCCTTCTTTGGCTTAGCAAACCACCATTCTTCAAGATCTGAAAGAGTTTTCTCCCAGGATTGGTTTCCCCTCCTCCTCCAGGCAAAGCAAGCTCTCTGCGGTACTTCCAAAGCCTGGCAGCAGGCAGGACCCTCTGCTGGCCCATTATCACACTCGAATGAAGTTGATGTCATTACAGTCCTTCCCTTGGACTGGCGGCCTCCACACAGGACTCTCCGGTTTTTGTCTGAATCCCCAACCCCCAGCACAGTACCAGGAACATATTAGGCCTTTAGCAGCCTACTACATGTTTGGAGGATCAGTGTCCTTTCATTTTTCTGATGAGGACATTAAAACTAGCCAGACAAGTTAATCAGGTCATCTAAATAACCTGCCTTGAGTTGCACAGTTTGATAGAGGCAAATAAGGATTCAGTCTGTGGGTTCTTGAGGGCACCCACGGGGCGTGCGTTCATGTCCACGCTGTTAGCTTTGGGCTTGGCTTTCTTTCCTCTGAGTGTGGTGGCTGTATAATGTACTGTCTGCACTTGAGCAGCTTGCAGAGCCGAAGAGGCAGTTATAATAATACACCAGGACAAACCAGGACTGTCTCCAGGTATGTGGCCTTTCTACCTCTGGGTGATCCAGTCAGCAGTCGTTACCCTCTACCTTGGCTCTAGTCAGCTAATTCTTATTCTAGAACATAGTTGGCCAACTATCTTGTAAGTGAGAACAAAGGTCCTTAAAAATTAGTTCTCATGACTGAAATGGACTCCACCTAAGGCTAAGAAGAAAGAGAGAAATGTTATCTAGGCACCGTTCCCATCAGTCAAAGATCAGCCTAGTCATGACTTAACCAATAAACATTTATTTGTGATTTCTTTTCACTGGTAAACAAATAGTAAGTGCTTTCTGTGTACTTATCTCTGTCTAGGCCTGAGCTGGTGCTACATCTAATTTACTTTGACAGGCTAGCCAGGAGGTAGCTAGAGGCCTCTGCTGTGAGGATGGGCGGGATTAGGGAACAGTGGTCCAGCCCCACCACCACCCCACTCTTCTTGTCAGTCACTTACTCAGGGGAACTGATGGGAGGCTAGTGGCATAACCTGGGTCCTTCCTGGGGCACCCCAGTCAAGCAATGATCTCCTGGGGTGTCCTTGACCTACTCTCTGAGACCAGAGTCCGAGCTTGCGGAAGAATGGATCTGTTCATTGAGAATTCACGATTCTGATTTAGAGGGTGGGAGGTCAGGGCTAGAGCACTTGCCCAGCATGCATGAGGCCCTGGCTTCCAACCCAAGCACCACAAAGCAAAATCTAATTCTGGTTTAGAGTCCTAGGCTTCCAGAATTGAAAGAGAAGGATGTCAAGTTTCTACTTCTGCATGCATGTAAACAACTGAGTATCCAAGATGTGCCTCGTCTTTGCATTTGTGTGCATCTTAAGCTCTCAATTTTTTTCTTTTTTTTTTTTTTTTTTTTGAGTGGTGCTGGGATCGAACTCAGGGCCTCGTGCTTGCGAGGCAAGCGCTCTAACCGCTGAGCTGAGTCCCCAGCCCATCATTTTTTTTTTTTTCAGATAAACAGCAAACTAGCTCTCAAATATTTTTAATTGTATAGATAGTGTTTGTGCTTCTATAAGATTGTAGTGGGCCAGGGATTTAGCTCAGCGGTTAGAGTGTATGCCTTGCAAGCAGAAGGCCCTGAGTTCGATCCCTGACACCAAAAAAAAAAAAAAAAAAAAAGATTGTTTTATATCTGTTAATATACTTTTGGTAGATCTTTGTCTCTGAAGATCTCACAGCATTTTACCCATTGTCTTATTTTAGAAAGACTTAGCTAAAAAAGAACCTGTCTGTAAAATCTATCCTTTCTGGGATAGAAGAGGGCTATGGAGAGAGAGGTATGTGGAAATGATGCTTTGGGCTGAATCCACAAGAGAGAGGTACCACTATTCGGAGAGGATTCAATGCCTCTGCCCTGTACCCCCGCCCCTGCCCAGTTCCAAGCCCAGGAACTTTTCTGCTTAGCTCAGTGGGGAGAGCTGGGTGGTGGGCGTAGAGGGGCAGTCCTGTCCCCTGCAGCTGCAGCGTGGGCCTCTCTGCATCTCAGGGGGGAGGCTCCATGGTGACCGTCCTCCCGCCTGCTATTGTCCTCCCTGCCCTCCTCCTGGAGAGCCCGAGCAAGGGGGGGCCTCCCTCTTTCACCAGTGCAGCTTCAGGGGAGGAGCAGGGCGGAGGGCACGCCATCCCTGGCCTGTTGCCGGGGTGACCAGGCTGTGGCCATTGTGAGCAGCGCCTCTTACGGGATTAGGGCCCGTTCCGCATTCTTGTCCGATGGGGGACGCAGGCCGGCAGGGCCCACCGTCCCCGAGAGCGAGCCGGAAGCCATTGTCTGCCTCCAGAGCCGGTGAAAGGCTGGATTAGAGGCCCCTCCCCTGGAGCGGGGTCCTTTTCTCTGTCTCCTTTTGAATTTTGAGAGGAGGCAAACCCTCTGGGAGACTGAATGAGGAGCTGTCTACCTCCTCCGTGCCATCGGAGGCCTCATAACTGGCCGGTCTCCCGTGAAGAGGAAGTCTTGCATTCACCACTCCCGTCCTTGGACAGGACTTGCCAGGAACCGGCCTGCCATGGACACCCCGCCCTGCCACCCCGCCCGGCACCGGCGCAAGGTGGCAGCTTCAGAGGTCACAGCTCTGAGGACCTGTGGCCTCTGTACAGCTCATCGCACGCAGTCCAAGCAGGAAGCCCCTCCGACAGCCGCGTGCAGCCTGTTCATTTCACAGAAAGCGAAACTGCGGCTCTGAGAGGGAGGTGCAGGGACATACCCCACAGGAATAAGGACAGAACCTGGACAGCCTGGTCCCCTGGGTCCCGAGGCAGCGCCTTTCACACTGCCTACTGCTGGCCTCGCTTGCCCATCAGTCATGATGGCGGGTGTTGTCCAGGAGCTTCTGTTGAGCGGGATTTTGCAGAGAGACACTGAGGCCTCTCCGTCTCAGGTGCCTGAGCTGCTTCTTGGCGGCTCTTCCTCCATTTCCTCACTGCTCACTCCCTCCTTCCTGAGCCCATCACACACCAGCCAGGGGTCAGTCTTTTATTTTTTTCTTCAGGACCAGAATTGAATTTAGGGCCCTCATGCTGCACTCCACTCCCAGCCGTTTTATTTATCTTTTTTTTTTTTTAAATTTTGAGATGGGGGTCTTGCTGAGTCCCTAAGTTACCCAAGGTAGGCTCAAACTTTCAATCCTCCTGCCTCAGCCTTCCAGAATCTGGGATTACGGTTGTGTGTCCCCATGTCTGGCTTGAAAAGGGTTAATCTTTGTACAGTATTCTTTACCATTAGGGAGTAAGGCAGCAAGTCCTGGAGGACTCTGTCTGTCTAGCTGTTTGTTTGCTTGTTGCTAGGGAAGGGACATTCCTTACCTGAAAAGATTGCTGATTGGAGTTTTTTCCTAATAGTTTTTTTGGTAATTTTTAAAAATTGTGGTAAAATAGAATATAAAATTTTTCGTTTTAACTATTTACACAATTCAGTGGTGTCTTTTTTTCCAGTGGACAAAGGCCATTTTATTCACGATCGGTCTCTGTAACCACTGAGGCTACTATGCACACACACAGGAGGTCTACTTCTTCTCTTCCTCCTTGGGCAGGGTCTTGATGGTCTCCTCCTCCTTGGCCTGGGGGTGCTCACTGCACTTGCATTTCCTTGGCCTTCAACCCTTGGGCCTCAGCCTGGTCAGCCAAGAGCTTCCATTGAGTCCGGGAATGGACGGTCACAGAATTGGATGATTAGCCCATCTTTGATCGGTTTCAGGATCTGCTGATGGGAATTGGCACTGGTGATTTCACTGGTCTCTCTGGGATCCAACCAGACCTTTTGCCATGTGGAGGACACTGTAGCGTCTTCTGAAGCCTGGACATATTCGTGGCTGCAACCCTGCGGCAAAAGGACGTTATTACAACGTCCATAATGTTGTAAATCATCACACTCTCCATTTCTAAAACCCTTTCATCACCCCAGACAGAAGCTCTGTACCCATAAAATAATAACTACCCATTGTACTCTTCGCCTCCACACTGCTAGGAGGGACCTCTGCCCTATTTTCTGTCTCCACATATTTGCCTGCTATAGCTAAGATGCAAGCTGGATCAGAGACCGTTTGTCCTTCTCTAACAGGCTTATTTCACTTGGTATAATATTTTCAGTGCTCGCCCATAAGGAATGTGATCATTATGTACTACAAACATGTACTAATAAAAAAATAAATAAACACGTAAAATATTTTCAAGGTTCAGCCATGTTGTAGCAGATGTCAGAATTTCATTCCTTTTTTGATCCCTGGCACCACAAAAAATTATTTTTTCATTCATTTTTGTGGCCGAGTAACACTCCATTGTCTGTACCACATTTTGTTTATCCATTCATCTATTGATGGAAATTTGAATTCCTTCTACCTTTTGACTAGAGACAAGTTGTTTATAGCAAGTTAGAGTGCCAAGACAGAAAAAAGGACTAAACTTGGAATTAACCAGCAGCCTAACCCCAGTGTGTGCAAGCCATTGACTGCCTAGCTGTAAGCAGGTCGTTTGGCCTCTCCGCCTCCCAGCTTCTTCACCTGTAAATGGGGCTAACAAGACTTTCTGTACCTACTTCCCAGAGTTGTAGTGAGAGCCAACTCATTTAATGCAATAAATTGTTATTCAGTGCCTACTGTGTGCCAGGTAGTGTGCTTGGCATCAAGGGTCCAGGGGCGAGCAAAACTATCTGGATCCTGGTGCAGTATGGCAAGTTTGCTTTGTAAATCATAAAGCATCAGCCTTAGTGATGCAGGTCATTACCCTCCTTGTCCACCTGTAGACTCTAAATAAGGAGGCTGTTGGACTGTACCTCCTGCTGTGTGCACAGACTGCACTGAACCCAAGTGAGAGCCTTTTAAAGCGAAGGTGCTCTCCAGCCTGTCTACCACCTACCCTGGTGAAGGGTGGGGTGGATTCTCTGGGTGCACCCTGGGGCCTGGGTAGTGGCTGCAGGCAGACTCCCAAGACCAGCCCCCCAGAGCATCCTTGTAGCTGCTTCTATCTGCTAGACCGCTCTCCTCAATCTCCTGTGTTCTCTCTTTACAGGTGGCCATCAAGTCAATCCGGAAAGACAAAATCAAAGATGAGCAAGATCTGATGCACATACGGCGAGAGATTGAGATCATGTCATCACTCAACCACCCCCACATCATCGCCATCCATGAAGGTACAGCGTGGGGCATGTGGAGCTGGGAGCAGGGTGTGTGTGTGTGTGCATATGTGTGTAAAAGAGGAGTCAGAAGTAACAACACAGAGAAGTAAAAATGCCTAGGGCTTTAGGGTTAGGTAAAAACTGGATTTGAAACCTAGCTATGTGAGTTAGAAATTACACATTTAATGTCATCGATGGGCCTCAGTTCCTTGTCCATAAAATGAGATAATCCCATCTATGTCACGGGGTGGTTACAAAGATCAAACTGGATAATGTCACTGAGTGCCTTGCTCATTGGAGGTTCTCAAGGAAAGATAAAGCTTTTTGTTGTTGCTGTGGACTTTCCCTGTTTGAACCCTAACCTCCCCAGCCCAGCAAGATCCTTAGCGATTCAGGGAGTCTGAAACATACATCGTCCTGCACCTGTTCCAGCACGTGCGTGCTATTTTTCATGCCTCTCCAGAGCCAAACTTCTTAGAAGCCAACCTGTGCTCCGAGTCACTCCTACCACGGGGCTGTCTCCTTCCTCTTTTTGTCTCTCTTGGCCTACTTTCCTCTGACATCAGCTTCGCCACCCCAGCTGCCCTCTTCTCTGTGACCCAGACAACAAAGTGATCAAGACAGGGTAACGTGGGAAAGAGGGGAGTACCCCACACACCTGTCTGCTTCGAGCCTTGATGTAATATCAGTTAGATGAGAACCAGGGATAACAGAGGCGGCAGCAGGGAGGAAAGGGGCCTGTGGCTTTGCTCTCTGCAGATTCCTGACGGGAAAAAATAGAGAAATCACCACTCTCAGGCTCATAAGGAGAATAAAGGCAGAGCCCCACGCCCTGTGGCCTGTGTCTGTCCCACGAGGAACCCAGGCAAGTGGCTGAGAGAGCTAATTGTATCTCCTCGTACTTGCCTCAGGGAAGAGTGGGCAGATGACAAAGAATTGGTTGAGCCAGGCTGAGCTTGGTGATTGAGCGTTGCAGGCGCACATGCGTGCATACATGTGAATTCTCCCCAACCCCGTGCCTCCAGACGGGCCTGGGAGCTGAGCTCTGACACTCCCGCATGTGCGGATTGAGCAGACACAGAGCATCACAGTTACTGTGTGTCTGAAAGGCCCCCTAGGTTATCCCCATCCCACTATTACAGGCTTCAGGAGTTGTGGGCTTGGAGGAGGCTCCAGTGCTGGGAACTCCTCAGCCCAGTAAGATCCTTAGCAATCCAGGGAGGCTGAAACACAAGTCATGTTCCAGGCACGTGGGTGCCACATCCGAGTTGCTTCCAGAATGTGCCCTGGCTGGCTGTGGACCCCCAGTTTGATGGCACAATGTGGTACCCCCGCAAAGACAGAGAGAAACACAGGAGCCAGGCACCCCCCTAAGATGCCGGGCCACCATGTTCCCCGAGAAGAAGCACTGCCCCCAGTGGCTTTATAGCCAGCTTCCTGGGAGCTGGGACTCCTCTTAGGAGAAGCTTTGTCCCTCACCTCCTTCTCAGAGGCCAGACGGCAACAGCTCTGGGGCAGGCCAAACAGGCCGAACTCATAGGACCTGTTTGACGCAAAGACACAGTAGCGTGGACATACGTGTTCTGACACACACTAGCTGAAGGGCCAGCCTGGTGAACTAGCTGCTCCATGCTTTTCCAGGGGGCTGAAGCCAGGACAAGGCCTGAAGTGACAAGAAGGCCCCTCCTACACACAGAGATGAGCCAGCCAGCGGGGGAAGTGCTGACTGCCAGGAAGCCAATTAGTGACCACATTTTCATTGATTGTTCATTATGCATGAGGCCCTGGCCTGGGTACCCTAGATGGGAAGTCACAGATGGTGGGAGTGGTGAATGTTTCAGCTTTCCACAGTACTGAATAGTTCTGGGTCCATTTTCATATACTTTTATCCCTCCTCTGATCCTTAAGGGATCCTCTGATTATTGGCATTCAAATCTATGCATGAGGAGCACCTATTATAAATGATAGTAGACACCATTTGTTGAGTGCTTTGCTATATGTCTGATCTTGTGTGAGCTTGCCGAGTCAGACCTGGTGCTGTCACCGATTTTTATGTTTCTTGCCCCAAGCCCCTGAGTTTGCCACTGTTGCCCCACTTGTCAAATGCAGAAACAGAGGCACAAAGCGTTAGTAACTTGTCCGAGATCACCTGGCAAACCTGCATTCTTACTGCTCAATTTCAGAAGAGATTTGACCGATCTCACAAACCAAGTGAACCGAAGAGCCTGGCCTTGCATTCTCCTCCAGGCGATGTCTCTGCTTTCCTAGGAGTTTTCCGGGTAGTTTTCAGTATCCTCAGAAGCCTGAACTTAGGGCAAACCACTGCCCTTGGTCTTAACTTGTTGTTCCTGGAAGATGCTAAGCACCCCAAAGGCCCTTTTCTGGCTTTTATTTGCTGCCCATTAGCTGGCACCCTTGGAGGGAAGTCCAGTGTGGTTTGCGACCAGGAAGGGGTATATGGCACACAGTGTACTCTGGGAAGGCCTCACATCCCATCTTGCTCTGCCCAGTGTTTGAGAACAGCAGCAAGATTGTGATTGTCATGGAGTACGCCAGCCGGGGAGACCTGTATGACTACATCAGCGAGCGGCAGCGGCTGAGCGAACGGGAAGCCCGGCATTTCTTCCGGCAGATCGTCTCTGCCGTGCACTACTGCCACCAGGTGAGCACCCACCTGCCCCAGCCACGCTCCAAGAGGGTGGCCCCTGGGCTCTGAGGCTGGTGTGACAGACAGAGATTCTGTGACTCCTCCAGGACATACAGGCAGACAGCACAGAGTCTGGATTCTCAGATCAGAAAATGTTGGTGTCTCTGGCTTGGAGTGTCTTGGCTGGGAAGGGCCTGTGTCTCTTGCATTATATATCAGTACAGTTGTGTATCCCAGCTTACTCATGCTTTATCCTGCTCGGCTCCCCTTGGGTCTACTGCACTTTCCCCTTCCTCTGACTCGACTCTCTCTCTTTCAGAACAGGATTGTCCACCGAGATCTCAAGCTGGAGAACATCCTCTTAGACGCCAGTGGAAATATCAAGGTGAGCCCCGCTTTCAGCTTGCAGACCTTTCCTGTCTCATCCCAGCTTTACTGCAGTGCACCTGGCCACATAGCTCTGCGCTCTCTGTGGCTTCCTGAAGGTGTTGGGCAGAGCACAGACTTCTCTGCAGGCGCTGTTGGCGTTGTTAGGGACCATCATCCGTTTCAGCACCTCTGTTCCCACAGGATGGAGACAGAGCCCCAGAATGAGGGGTAACTTGTACAGTGCCCCATGGCTAGCGAGTGGCTGAGCCTGGGCTAGAACCAAGATCTCTGACTCACAGTCCAGTGCTTTCCGGATGTCACGAGGCTGACGGGAGTCTAGTTCTAGGGTCAGGCTTTGCTCACACCCTCGGGACTAGCGGGACCAGGGCCGTGGGCCAGTTCTCCCTACCTGTGCACGTACGTGCTCACAAACATGCATGCACAATCAGATCTCCTGCGATTAGGCAGCACTTTGGCACCCTTCAACAACGGAGCACCCCAAGTAGCTTCTTGTTTCCTGCTGCTGCTGGATTCCCATGCCGTAGTAGTTACATTTGGGTCAGTCAGGAGAAGTCCATATCGATGGGGTAAACTGGGATCTCAGGACTGGAAAGGGAATGTTAGAGCTGGGGGCAGGCCTGGAGGGCACCCAGGAGGGTGACTCTGCACTCTGACCCTCCTCCGAACTTTTCTGACCTGGCACATAATTTCCTCTGAGGTTCCCGCCCTGTGAACTGTGGTGCCCTGGTGCTGAGTCCTTCCCCTCACTCAGCCAGTTCCCAGAGCAGGTGGGGCTTTCTTTGATGCTGACTGGCATTGGGGGGGAGCAGGGAGGGAAGGCAACACCGGTGAACACACTTAACCTGGACAGGCACGCACGCTCCTTTCTGTACGGGGTAGAGGCCTCATTATGGGCTTCACCTGGTAACTGCTTGATAAGAGGCCAATAAAACCATAAACAAAGGAACCAGAGTTTCATAAACAGTCCCTCCCTACACTGGGCACAGCCACCCTCTGTGGAGCGAGGAGGTGGGGAGCAGCAGGGCGTTGACCTCTCCCTCTAGCTGAGGCCAGGTGGAGGGGTCTCTAGGGAGCGGGAGCTTAGATTTGGGGCCTCTGGAGTCCTCAGACTGAGATCTTAGAGAGCCCTACAGAAGATTCCTTCTCCTGGGCTGGAGCCACAGCCCTGATCTTTGTCTTGCCCTCATCATTGCCCTTTAGTGATCTCTGTGGGCAGAGATGAGCCAAGGCAGGTAAGGGCAGCTCAAGCCCGGCACGGATTATCATCAGCTGGGGCCTTGTTTGCCTCTCAGGGGTGTGGCAGTGGGATGAGACTGCCCCTCCTCTTCCATCTGGCTGACCCTCTGTGTCATCAGGAAGTGTCTACTGAGCCCCAGAGGGCCTTTCTTGTGCTAGGAGCTGCAGGTGGGCTGAAGAGGTCCACATGAGAGAATTGTCAGACTGGAAGACAGACTTGATGAGCAGAGAGCTGTCGGAGCCATTGGAAACTGCAGGGCATCCTAAGGAGAGATCTGGGGCCTTGAAAGGCTTCCCAGGGGAGGCAGGCTTGCAGGATCAGGAGGATGTGCACAGGTGGGAGGCAGCGTGCCTGGGGTGGAACCCAGCATGCGTGAGCAAAAGGGTCTGCGAGCACTGGGCGCCCTGGGTCCCCACCTTCTCTGCCCATGTGCTTGTCACTGACACCGGTCCCTGAGGCACTGTCTTCCGAGAACTGAGCCGTGGCGACAGTGCCCAGTGTGAGGTGAGGCCGGGGGACCCTTTCCTTCAGGCCCTGGCATGACCATGTCCATGTTTGTCCCAATCCTGCAGATCGCCGACTTTGGCCTCTCCAACCTCTACCACCAGGGCAGGTTCCTGCAGACGTTCTGTGGGAGCCCCCTCTACGCGTCCCCCGAGATCGTCAACGGGAAGCCTTACATGGGCCCAGAGGTAAGTGGCCTCTCTGCCCGCTTCAGTCATTTACTGTGACTGGTCTGTGCGGGATGGATGGGCTAGTTTTCTAGTCATTTCCTTTTGCAGAGCATAAAACTCAGGCCCGCAGAGCAGTGACCTGCCAGGCCTCTGGCCAAGGGTAGCAGAACTGGTGCTAGATGACTCCCCATCTCCTCCTTGTCCCTCTCACCTTCCTGGTTCTCATTACCCTCCCAGCACCCAGTCCAGCCTCCCTGGAATGACGTGGCATCTGTGATGGCCACTCCAGAAGGGCTGACCTGGCCGCTGCTCCCGTGCTGTCCCTCCCCATGGGCCTCAGCACTTCTGCATTGTCCCATTTTTGCCCCTGGGTATGGAAGGGGGCTCAATCCTTGGGTCTTACGCTGGCCTCTCAGTCCTCCATCGTGTCCCTCTTCCCCGGCTTTGGAGGCAAGGCTGGCAGCGCCCCAGCCGGTAGCACAGGGCGTCCTTGCTGACCTGATCCCTCTCTCTCAGGTGGACAGCTGGTCCCTCGGTGTCCTCCTCTACATCCTGGTGCATGGCACCATGCCCTTCGACGGGCAGGATCACAAAACGCTGGTGAAACAGATCAGCAATGGGGCGTACCGTGAGCCACCCAAACCCTCTGGTGAGTGAGAGTAGTGAGCGTTCTCACCCAGGCCTGGGTGTACATCCCTGATTTCTGAGGCTGGAATTAAACAGTGACACTAAAGTCCAGAAGACAACCGTCCATCGTGACTTGTGGTGGATTAGGGTACCCTGCACTGTCACACCTCCAGTATCAGACCCCTACAGAAGGAGAGGACGTCTTCTCCCTGATATGCATGCTTGATTCTATTTGGGAAGTGCTTCCTAAGGTCTAACTTAGATCTTCTTGACCACAGTTGTCTGTTGCTTTTGTCCTCATCCTTGGAGATCTTTCTGTGCTCTCACATGTGATGTAGAAGAACTCTTGTTTACTCTTGAGCAGTCTCTACCCCCCGAGGGTTGAATGTCAGTGGAGACAGAGGAAAGTACACTTTATGCACACATTCCAACAAGGGGGAACAAGGGACCCTGGGACAGAGAGGCAGCTGTAGAGTCTCCTTGGGAAAGCTGGCCTAGGGAGCCAGGCTGGGCTGTGGCATGCCTGGGGCCCATGGGTGAGCAGCATCTTGGCTCAGATGGGGACCAGCCAGGGAGGAGGCCGTGGGGTGCCCTTTCTTGCATCTACCAAACTGAATCTTGCAGCTACCCAACCTTTGTCTTCCAGACGCCTGTGGCCTGATCCGGTGGTTATTAATGGTGAACCCCACCCGCCGGGCCACACTGGAGGATGTGGCCAGCCACTGGTGGGTCAACTGGGGCTATGCCACCCGTGTGGGGGAACCGGAGGCTGTGCGCGAAGGTGGACACTCTGGCAGCGACTCTGCCCGAGCCTCCATGGCCGACTGGCTCCGCCGATCCTCCCGCCCGCTCCTGGAGAATGGGGCCAAGGTGTGCAGCTTCCTCAGGCAGCATGCACCTGGTGGCGGTGGCAGCACGATGCCCGGCCTGGAGCGCCAGCACTCACTCAAGAAGTCCCGCAAGGAGAACGACATGGCCCAGTCTCTCCAGAGCGAGCCGGGTGAGGATGCCTCCCCTCGTCTTGGCAAGGGCAGCCTCAAGCTGCCAAAGGGCATCCTCAAGAAGAAGGTGTCATCTTCCTCAGAGGGCGCACAGGTGGCCGCGCAGGAGCCCAGCCCAGTCACTGAGGGCACCGGGCAGGCTGCCCCCCTGCTTCCCAAGAAGGGCATCCTCAAGAAGTCTCGGCAGCGAGAATCAGGCTACTACTCCTCACCAGAGCCCAGTGACTCTGGGGAACTCCTGGATGCAGGTGACGTGTTTGTGAGCGGTGACCCAGAGGAGCAGAAGCCACCGCAGCCCTCAGGGCTGCTGTTTCATCGCAAGGGCATCCTCAAAGTCAACGGCAAGTTCTCCCGCGCAGCCTTGGAGCTCACGCCCCCCACCACCTTCGGCTCCCTGGACCAACTGGCCTCCCCTCACTCCCCAGCCCGGGCCAGCCGCCCCTCCCCATCGGGTGCTGTGAGCGAGGACAGCATCCTATCCTCTGAGTCCTTTGACCAGCTGGACTTGCCCGAACGGCTCCCCGAAGCCCCTCTGCGGGGCTGTGTGTCTGTGGACAACCTCACTGGACTCGAGGAGCCCCCGTCACAGGGCCCCGGCAGCTGCCTGAGGCGCTGGCAGCAGGACCCCCTGAGCAGTAGCTGCTTCTCCCTGACGGACTGTCAGGAGGTGACAGAGACCTACCGCCAGGCACTGGGGGTCAGCTCGAAGCTCAGCTGATGGTCCTGGGGCATCGGCCCAACCTGGGCAGGCTCTAAGATGCAGCTGGCTGCACCCTGTGGGCACGGTGCCTTCTCCCGGGACCCGCCTCCCAGCTCGGAAGGCTGAGGGTCTGCAGTGGAGCCCTAGATGGGAGAGTGGGCAAATGAAGTGCCACGGGGCGCAGTGTCTTCTGCCTGATTGAACCAGGAAGGTGACAGAGGAACCG